>CAXKVX010001927.1:0-91093 GCA_964058865.1 Eleocharis quinqueflora | reverse complement strand
ATCAACTTTTTTTTGTTTCTTTTACTTTATCGAATGAAAAAATCATTAAACTAATAATTTACAAATTTCAATTTAACAATTTTTTCGGCCATGCAATAAAATAATACAAAAAAATTAGAAATGAACAAAAAAATAAAATAAAAGTCACGGGAAGTCTTGTGCTTTATTGTTCGAATCAATAATTTATGTTTTGAATTCGAGATAAAAAAATTAAAATATACGAAGTCTTGTGCTTTATAAAGTATAGAAGCATCTCTCTCTATATTTTAAATTACCAGATTCTATCTTTATTTTAAGAAAAATTAATCAAATGGTTCAATACAGTAGCACTTTTTGGAAACATTTAGCATCCACGCCAAAATATCTCTTTTTTTATGCATTGTTTATAGGTTTGCAACACACACTACTACATAAAGACGCTTTAAAACCAATTTTTTAAAACGGATTTAGATTTAAAATCGAACTTTAACCGAACTTCGATTTAAAAGGTTCTGAAATAATATAATTGGATCTTTTTAAATCGGACTATCACGGGACGTCGTTTTTAAAGGTGGTATTTAAAAGCGAACCTGCCTACAACTCGATTAATAGCTTTTTAAACCGAATGGCTGGCAGGAGTTTGGTTTAAAAGGTTATGTTTTTAAAAGCAGACCAATCAAAGCGTCTGGTATTAAAGCCTTTTAAACCGGATGGGTGGCTAGCGACGGTTTAAAAGCTCCATTTTAAAGCGGATGTGAGGAGCATCGGATTATAAAAGCGGTGTGGATCCTGTTTTAAATAATATCTCACGGATCATCCTTTGTTGCTTCTAATTCACAGCGTCCATGCTAACGATCCAACGCTCAGAAAAAACCCCACGGATCACCTCTTTATTTCTCTATATAATTCATTCCTTTTTCTCATTTCTTATTTCTCTCATTCGATCTCTTCTCTCAACAAATTAAGCAAAAAATATTTGCTAGCTACTTGAAAAAATCTTCGTTTGCCTTTTGATTTATTTCTCTTTCTCTCATTCGAAAAGATCTTTTAGAAAATTTGGAATATCGATCAAGAGAAATAATAACTCCACCAATCAAGAGAAATTTAGCTTTGAATCTTTGGAATTTCAGATTTGAATCTTTTGAATTTGAATCTAAAATATATAAGTGATTTAAATATACATGTGGAATTAATTTTGAATTTGAAATTTGAATAAACAATTTTAGTTTATTCTTAGAACAAATTCTAAAATTTTAGGTTATTTTCAAAATTATATTCTAGATCATTTTTAGAAAAATTCTAATATGCCAGGTCATTTTTTTAAATTTTTTTGAAAACCCTATTAAACTCCCATTTAACACCGGCCATGACCAATTTAAACCCCTCATTTAACACCAGCCAACCAATTTGATCAATTTAAACCCCAATAAAAAAATTAATATTGATAAGCCTTTAAAACCAGACTGAACAATGGGTTTGGTTTTAAAGGGTTCCTTTAAAAGCATACTGGAATTGAGGGGTCGGTGTTACAAATGTTTTTAAAAGCGGGCTGGAATTAAGGGGTCAGTGTTAAAAATGTTTTTAAAAGCGGCTGCTTCTCTGCTGTCCGGTTTGAAAGGTCCAACATTTTAAACCGGGCTATTGTAACTTTTAAAAGCCCCTTCTATAACAGCGATGTTTAATCCGATTTTAAAGGCCATTTTAGTTCGATTTTAAAGGCTAAATCTGTAATAGTGTCACTCACAAATAAATCAAAAAATAAATTTGAAAAAAATATTATCTAAAAATAATCTCTATATAAGCTTGAACTCAAGATATCTCAGTTTACTAATAGATGGCTGGTTGAATATCTCCAAAGGTGAAAACAGCGTGACAAATACCTAAAAGGGAAACGACAACTAGTTAATACTGTGTTAAAAAATTCTTCTTGTTCCGGTACTCTTGTACTAATATGTTTGGGTTAAAGTAATTAAATCCCTAACTTATTTTAAGGAAAAATAGTATATACTTGCTATTAGTTTTTTATTTTACATATTTAGGTATTCTTTATTATTTAAATTGAAAATATTGAAATTTCAATAAGCAAAATTAGGTAGGTATCAAATTTGGATAAATTTGAAGGATATTTAGCGATCCATCAAACTATTTTATTAGATTCTCAACGGTGAAGTCTTAATAGCTTTGTAATGAATAATAAACAAAAATTTCTAAAATAAATTTTGAATACATCTATAATTTTAGTTTCTTTAATTGGAGTTATAATTTTCAAATATATATATTGTATTATTAACTATAATAAAAGTTAGATGTTCCATAAAAAAATCATTATACAGGGCATCACCAAAATTGACCACAATTATATTTTTGGAACTTTTTTTTCAAGTAAGATTAACCTTCTTTAATACTTTATTAACCAAGATAAAACAGTTTGAATAAGAAAAAAAGCAAAGGGAAAACGTGTAAAAGACCCTTCATAATGAAAAGAAGGAGAAAACGTTATAACGTATGGGAAAACATTGTAACGACATAGTTATCGTTATAACGATTGGTAAGTCGTTGTAACCACTTATGAAAGCGTTATAACACTTTGTTGTGATAAAACTTTTCTTTTCTCTGCCAAATCGATTCCACTACTGCAAAATATTTTCAAAAACTGCTCAATGCTCTCAAAGAACAAAAACCTAGACCACTTCTTCTTTCGAAAACTGAAATCTTTTGAAGTTTATGTTACATGTCAGAAGTAAAGTTATGGTGCTCCTAAGAACGTGAAAATCTTTCGTGTTCTTAATAAAAAAACATCCTCAATCACTTTTAAATTTTGAGTTATCATTCTCAAAATTTATTTATATTAAAATCTTGTAGTTGACAATTTTTTTTTATTTTCAGAGTTTTTAAGTAGTTTTGAATTTTGAAAATTGTCTAAATTTGATGTATATACATTGATTATTTTTTTTATTAATTTGAAACTACTTTCAAAAATTGAAAACAAATATTTTAAAAAACTCTAAACATAGAAATTTTCGTTCCCTAAAAAATTTTAATATAAAGAAATTACTGAGTATGATAAATCAAAATTTAAAAATACTTTGGGTTAAGAGTCCAAAGGCTTGTTGTTTCTAAGAGTACAGTAGATTATTACATTTATATCCCTTGCTGATTTCACGATAAAATTTCAAATTAATTTAATCCGTCGGATGAAATGATCTCAGACCTTGAATTTGATATCTTTTGCATTTTCCTTTTGAGTTTTCGAAAGGACAAATTAAACGGGCCACTCAAATGTGTGTATTCGATTCATATGACATCACAACTAACTTTTTAATAATGTGCGATGAATTCATATCTTTCGAAATGGTCAGACATTTTCAGAAGAAAATAGATAATTTTACTAAGAGAGCACTGTAATAACGTTAAGAATCAGAAAACGAACAACTATTGTAATTCTAAAAAATACGAATTCATATGAGATAGATATCACTATTGACCAATCATTAGAATTCCATCTTTACAAGATGGCACTTCTATCCCTTGTTAAAACCAAACCAGGTCTTCTATCGCGCAGCACAAACACTGTGCGTGTTGCGCGGTAAATCTCAGCTTTTGATTTGCATCTAAATTCGTGCAAGCTAAACTTTATAATATCAGACCTCCTGAGTCAAATCTGAGCCATCCGTTGCCTACAATGCAGAAAATCTTGAACGTTTGTTACTGCTGTGCGGCAGAAAATCCGCTTCCTGTTAAAACTCGGTACTATTACAAAAAATAAAATAAAAATAAAACAGACAATAACAATAAAAAAACTGAGTTCGTCTAAACGGTAAGGACTAACGACACTTCATTTTAAATCCCGTGCGCATATTTTGACAACTCAGCAAGGCCCTTTCTAAGGGAATATGATGCCACAACTCTCAAAAGAGACCAATTAATGTAGACCCAAGCAACTCTTAAGCTTCAATTTTAGACTAAATTTGGCAATTTTTACCCAACGTTTTCCCATGAAATCACGAATAAAACGGCTCTAGGTGATTGGTTAACACCAAAGAACAACCTACACGCAACTCGTTGCTTGTTAGTGCAAGGTATCCCTGTCGTGGAAACAAGGCAACCTTTATCGGAATTTTTGCATAAAGAGCTAAAGAAGCAACAATTTTTACAAATAAGACCAACTATCTCCTAAAAATATCACAGAAGGTCAATAACGCAACTAATACTTGCGCCCCTAAAGTATAAAATTTGTACTGTAACCTTAAGAGAAATGCACAAAAATTGAAAAAAAATTGGAAAAATTTAGGGACGCAAGTAATACTTGCGTTCTTGATCCTCTGTGAAATTTTTAGAGTGTCATTGATTCTATCTGTTGAAAAAATTTGTGCTATGATACTCTGTGAAAATTTTCCCATTATCTCAATTTCTAACAAGTGGGAAGGAAAACTTTTGTAAAATGCATGATGGACCAAACATGCGTGATATCTTGATATAAAAAGATGGGCAGATCATATTCAACTATTCGGATCGGTCGTTCGGATTTTCAAATAGGAGATAATGGATGTAGAGCACGAGAGGTTTGGTGCTCCATTGAGCACACTGGCCTCTCTCTCTCTCTCTCTCTCTCTCTATATATATATATATATATATATATAATTCGGCTAATATACTAATGTTAGCAAAATTGAAAACGTGCTAACGGATGCTTATTTCAAATTTTAAACTAGAAACGACCGATCCGAACCGTTGAAATTGTTATCCATACTAAAACCTACGTAGGGACCAAATTTTACATTTTTCGATTTTTTTACTATTTTATCAGAGGCATTGAAGAATGTGTTGAAATTGAAGGTTTTTTTAATAGCTAGATTAATGCATTTTCAATGCCTCCAATAAAATAGTAAAACATTCGAAAAATATAAAATTTGATCCCTATGTAGGTTTTAGTTCGAACAATAATTCAAAAGTTCGGATCGACCGTCACCGATTTGAAATTCGAAAAAAGCAATCGTTAGCATTTTTTCAGTTTTGCTAACGTTAGTATGTTAGTTATATTTTATGCGGGGCCCAGATTATCCAAGTTACCAAGAGAGATGTATGGCTCAGTTTAGAGTATTTTATGTGGGTTGGTTTTTCTATATATACATAACTCTCTATTATAATTGTATGTAATCGAACTTGAGTATGTTGTGAAAACCACTCTCTCTATATCTTCTATGCTTCCTCGTGGGGTTTTCCTGAAAGGTTACCCCCCCATAAATGAAGTACTAGGATCAGAAATACTTTTCGTGCCACTATAAGATGCTTTGCGATGTTTTCTTGAATGTTTACCACCCATAAATGAAGTAATTGGAAATGAAACACTTAGAATGGTATTCTATGCTTCTTCCTGGTGGTTTCATGAAAGGTTTAGAGTTTTTTTGGTGGGTTACCGCTCACAAATGAAGTAATCATATCAGAAACACTTCTCATAGTAGGATAAGTTGCTTTATTGTGTTTACTTGAATGGTTACCACCCATAAATGAAGTACCCAGATCAGAAACACATCTCGTAGCAGGATAAGATGCTTTGTGGTGTTTATTGAATGTTTATCACCCATAAATTAAGTAATCAGACATAAAGCATTGAGAGTGGTCTTTTATGCTTCTTCGTGATGGTTTCCTGAAAGGTTTGGAGTTTTCTTGAAAGGTTACCACCCATAAATGAAGTACTAGGATTAGAAACACTTCTTGTGCCACGATTAGATGCTTTGCGGTATTTTCTTGAATGTTTACCACTCATAAATTAAGTAATCAGACATGAAGCACTTAATGGTATTTTATGCTTCTTCGTGGTGGTTTCATCAAAGGATTAGAGTTTTGTTGGTAGGTTAACACACACAAATGAAGTAATCATATCCCAAATACTTCTCGTAGTAGAATAAGTGGGTTTGGGTGTTTTCTTGAATGGTTAGCACCCATAAATGAAGTACCCAGATCGGAAACACTTCTCGTGGCAGGATAAGATGCTTTGTGGTGTTTTATTGAATGTTTATTACCCATAAATTAAGTAATCAGACATGGAGCATTCTATGCTTCTTCGTGGTGATTTCCTGAAGGTTTGGAGTTTTCTTGAAAGGTTACCATCCATAAATGAAGTACTAGGATCAGAAACACTTCTCGTGCAACGATTAGAAGCTTTGCGGTGTTTTCTAGAATGTTTATCACCCATAAATGAAGTAATCAAACATGAAGCACTTAGAGTGGTATTCTACGCTTCTTCGTGGTAGTTTCATGAATGGTTAAGATTTTTCTTGGTAGGTTACCACTCACAAATGAAGTGCCCAGATCAAAAACACTTCTCCAAGCAGGATAAGATGCTTTGTGTGTTTTATTGAATGTTTATCAACCATAAATTAAGTAATCAGACATGAAGCACTGAGAGCAGTCTTCTATGCTTCTTTGTTGTGGTTTTCTGAAAGGTTTGGAGTTTTCTTGAAAGGTTACCCCCCATAAATGAAGTACTAGGATCAGAAACACTTCTCTTGCCACGATTAGATTCATTACAGTGTTATCTTGAATGTTTACCACCCATAAATGAAGTAATGAGACATGAAGCACTGAGAATGGTATTCTATGTTTATTCGTGGTGGTTTCATGAAAGAGTTTTCTTGGTAGGTTACCACTCACAAATGAAGTAATCATATTAGAAACATTTGTCGTTGTAGGATAAGTTGCTTTGTGGTGTTTGCTTGAATGTTTATCACCCTTAAATTATGTAATCAGAAATGAAGCATTCTATGCTTCTTCGTGGTGGTTTTCTGAAAGGTTTGGAGTTTTTTGAAAGATTACCGTTCATAAAAATACTCGGATCAGAAACACTTCTCGTGCCACGATAAGATGCTTTGCAGTGTTTTCTTGAATGCTACCACCCATAAATGAAGTAATCAGACATGAAGCACTTAGATTGGTATTCTATGCTTCTTCGTGGTGGTTTCATGAAAGTTTAGAGTTTTTTTGTTGGTTACCACATACAAATGAAGTAATCATATCAGAGACACTTCTCGTAGTAGGATAAGTTCTTTGTGGTGTTTTCTTGAATTGCTACCACCCATAAATGATGTATCCGGATCAAAAGCACTTTCAGTAGCAGATAAGATGCTTTGTGGTGTTTTATTGAATGTTTATCACCCATAAGTTAAGTAATCAGACATGAAGCAGTGAGAGTGGCCTTTAATGTTTCTTGTGGTGGTTTTCTGAAAGGTTTGGAGTTTTCTTGAAAGGTTACCGCCCATAAATGATGTACTAGGATCAGAAACACTTCTCGTGCCACGATAAGATGCTTTGCGATCTTTTCTTGAATGGTTACCACCCATAATTGAAGTAATCAGACATGAAGCACTTAGAGTGGTATTCTACACTTTTTTCGTGGTGGTTTAACGAATGGTTAAAGAGTTTTCTTGGTAGCTTAACACTCACAAATGAAGTAATCATATCAAAAACACTTCTCGTAGTAGGATAAGTTGCTTTGTGGTGTTTTCTTGAATGGTTATCACCCACAAATGAAGTACCCGTATCAGAAACACTTCTCCTAGAAGGATAAGATGCTTTGTTGTGTTTTATTGAAAGTTTATCATCCATAAATTAAGTATTCAGACCTGAAGCACCGAGAGTGGTCTTTTATGCTTCTTTTTGGTGATTTTCTGAAAGGTTTGGAGTTTACTTGAAAGATTACCGTTCATAAATGAAGTACTCGAATCAGAAACACTTCTCATGCCACGATAAGATGCTTTGCGGTGTTTTCTTGAATGTTACCACCCAAAAATGAAGTAATCAGACATGAAGCACTTAGATTGGTATTCTTTACTTCTTCGTGGTTGGTTACTACTCACAAATGAAGTAATCATATCAGAAACACTTTTTGTAGTAGGATAATTTGTTTGGTGGTGTTTTCTAGAATGGGTACCACCCATAAATGAAGTACTTGGATAAAAAACAATTCACGTGCCATGATAAGATGCTTTACGGTATTTCCTTGATTGTTTACCACCCATAAATGAAGTAATCAGACATGAAGCACTTAGAGTGGTATTCTACGCTTCTTCGTGGTGGTTTCTTGAATGGTTAAGACTTTTCTTGGTAGGTTACCAATCACAAACGAAGTAATCATATCAGAAACACTTATGGTAGTAGGATAAGTTCTTTTGTGGTGTTTGCTTGAATTGTTACCATCCATAAATGAAGTACCCGAATCAGAAACACTTCCCGTTGCAGATAAGATACTTTGTGGTGTTTTATTGAATGTTTATCACCCATAAATTAAGTAATCAGACATGAAGCATTCTATGCTTCTTCGTGGTGGTTTGCTGAAAGATTTGGAGTTTTCTTGAAATGTTAGCACCCATAAATGAAGTACTAGGATCAGAAACACTTCTCGTGCCATGATTAGATGCTTTGCGGTGTTTTTCTTGAATGTTTACCACCCATAAATGAAGTAATCAGACATGAAGCACTTAAAAATTGTATTCTATGCTTCTTCGTGGTGGTTTCTTGAAAGGTTTAGAGTTTACTTGGTAGGTTACCACTCACAAATGGAGTAATCATATCAGAAACACTTCTCGTAGTAAGATAAGTTCCTTTGTGGTGTTTTCTTGAATTGTTACCACCTATAAATTATGTATTTGGATCAGAAACACTTTGAGTAGCAGATAAGATGATTTGTGGTGTTGTATTGAATGTTTATCACCCATAAATTAAGTAATCAGACATGAAGCATTGAGAGTGGTCTTTTATGCTTCTTCGTGGTGGTTTCTTGAAAGGTTACCACCCATAAATGAAGTACTAGGATCAGAAACACTTCTTATGCCACGATAATATGCTTTGCGGTGTTTTCTTGAATGTTTACCATCCATAAATGAAGTAAGCAGACATGAAGCACTTAGAATGGTATTCTATGCATCTTCGTGGTGGTTTCATGAAAGGTTTAGAGTTTTCTTGGTAGGTTACCACTCATAAATGAAGTAATCATATCAGAAACATTTTTCGTAGTTGGATAAGTTGCTTTGTGGTGTTTGCTTGAATGGTTAGCACCCATAAATGAAGTACCCGGATTAGATACACTTCCCGTAGTAGATAAGATGTTTTATGGTGTTTTATTGAATGTTTGTCACCCTTAAATTAAGTAATCAGACATGAAGCATTCTATGCTTTTTCGTGGTGGTTTTCTGAAAGGTTTGGAGTTTTCTTGAAAGATTACCATCCCTAAATAAAGTACTCGGATCAGAAACACTTCTCGTGCCACGATTAGATGCTTTGCGGTGTTTCTTAAATGTTTACCACCCATAAATGATGTAATCAGACATGAAGCTTTTATATTAGTATTATGTGCTTCTTCGTGGCGGCATAATGAAAGGTTATGAGTTTTCTTTGTAGGTTACCACTCACGAATGAAGTAATCATATCAGAAACACTTTTCGTGTAGGATATGTTGCTTAGTGGTGTTTTCTAGAATGGGTACGTACCATCCATAAATTAAGTACTCGGATAAAAAACACTTCACGTGCCATGATGAGCTTTGCGGTGTTTTCTTGATTGTTTACCACCCATAAAAGAAGTATCAGACATGAAGCACTTAGAGTGGTATTTTATGCTTCTTCGTGGAGGTTTCATGAATGGTTAAGACTTTTCTTGGTAGGTTACCACTCACAAATGAAGTAATCATATCGAAAACCCTTATCGTAGTAGGATAAGTTTATTTGTGGTGTTTTCTTCAATTGTTACCACCCAAAAATGATGTACCCGAATCAGAAACACTTCCCGTAGCAGATAAGATGCTTTGTGGTGTTTTATTGAATGTTTATCACCCATAAATTAAGTAATCAGACATGAAGCACTAAGAGTGATCTTTTATGCTTCTTCGTGGTGGTTTCTGGAAATGTTTGGAATTTTCTTGAAAGGTTACCGCCTATAAATGAAGTACTAGGAACAGAAACACTTCTCGTGCCACGATAAGATGCTTTGTAGTGTTTTCTTGAATGTTTACCAATCATAAATGAAGTAATCAGACATGAAGCACTTAGAGTGGTATTCTATGCTTCTTCGTGGTGGTTTCATGAATGGTTAAGACTTTTCTTGGTAGGTTATGATGTGTGTATTTTACACACATATTCTTTAGGGTAAAACCGTGCCTTTTGGTATAAACTTAAGCTTTATTGGTCCAATTAATTGTAATTTAGGGCATATCATTGCATTTGTCGTGTTGTACCTCTTTCTTGACTTGCAGATTCGAAATGTTACGAAATCCCGACTTTTGGAGCACTTTTCTGCCTTTCTGGTATGTGTTTCTTGAACTTATCTAAATGGGGAAACTCACCATGGTGAAACTTACCAACACGCACCAATTGAGTGGAATAATGAGTGAAATGTGAGATCTACCAAAATGCCAAAGGCACAAATTATTGGAGAGATGTGAGATTCCACATATATGTGCACTGATACACACTTCACCCACTTTAAATGAAACATCTGAGTTCCACAGAAAGGCATAGCCGCGTGTGTGAAAGACGCGGCCCTGGTGTTGTCCATTCCGACCGGGAATAATTAGAATGGACAGGGTTTGGCGCCTGTCCCTCACAGGTTCCATAGGGTCACAAGGGAACCCGGCTTTTTGCTAAATCCTTTGGTGTTTGGTGTTATATCCAAGAAAAAGCACCACACGTCCAAAGATGAGTTCACCTCGTGTGATCTTGGAGGGGTCAGAACAAAGGACTACTCGTTGTGCCTGGCGCTTGCGTCAAAACAACGAGAACGGTGAAAGTCTTACCATACACACACTGAACACCAGTTGAGAGTGATATTGAGAGAAAAGTGAGTCTACCAAAGCACGCAAAGTGCCTAGCGGAGTGACTTGTGAGAGTCCATAAAAACACGTACACATCCACTTTTCACTTCCAATCATTGAGAGTTAGGAAGATTCCACATATGGCTAGTTGTGAAGTGCCAGAAATGTCGTAACCTGGGTTGAGTTCATCTGACCTGGCAAAACAACGGATGAACGTGGTTGCGGGATTGTCCTGGGTGTTCCCCAAACAGTCGTCCCTTGGTTCGTACAGTTGGCCAAGTAAAACCGACAACTGAAAAAGTGCTTCGGAAGGCGGGATGTCATGTAGAGGCCCTGAGCAGAGGTCTGCGAGTAGTCCACCACTGTCTGCGACTCGTTCAGCAGTGTTTGCAAAGGCAGACGGGTAGTCAGACACCAGACAGCAGAGGTGAACGGGTAGTAGACAGACCTGTGCGACCAGTTCACCCTTGTTTGCAGAGGCAGGCGAGTAGTTCTACATTGGAACATTGATGTATGCGAGTCGCTCACCATTGCCAACGGGTCGTCCACATTGGATTTGCACCACCAGACACTCAGGTATTGGCATACATCAATGTAAATGGCTGCATCTGATTCTACGTGGCAGAACAAGACCCAACGGGTCGTTCACCACTGTCAACGGGTAGTTGAAGGCACTGCCCAATTTTGGAAAGAAATCTGCTGAAGGTCTGTTTTGGAGGCGCATTTTGGGGCTTATAAAAGGAGAGTTTCTGTAGGGATTCCAGAGGTTCATCAGGTAGGGTTTCAAAGGAAGAGATTGGAGGCGGCTACCAACCTTGGAGAGCACGAATTTCGAGAGAAATTCAACCACGAAGACAGCACCTCGCTCATCTTGAGATCTTCGGTTTTGTCAACATGATCTCTTATTTTCTTTACTTTTCTTTGTGTTCTTTTGCCATGACTGAGTAGTTTATTTGTTCTTAGGGATTATGGTAGATTGTTGTGAATGGATTGATGATTATGTTACGTTTTTATTGTGGTATTATGTTCAACTTGTTGCACGTTAATAATATCTTTGCATGAATTGATTGTTGTTTTGTATGGTAAACCTGCGGACGAAGGCCAAGTCCGGTGTGGTTGTTTATATCAACTGACCAACCTTTATTTTATGCATTGCTTGAGTTGATCTTCGGATCCATAAGTACCCGAGAGGGGAAATTGCGTTATACGACGGTATTAACGGAACTTAGGTATAAAACAAGTTGATTTAGGGTTAGTCATAATCCTAGAAATGTTTTAATGAACTAATAACATTATAAAGTCCAACACACGAAAGTTGAGGAGTCAATTTGACCATTAGTTTCATTGAACGTTCATAATACGCGATAGAAGCCTATGTTAACTGGTTTGACGGCTGTCTGGCAGATGTCAACTGGTCGTTCAGGACACTGAACGGGTAGTTGACCATCTGTCAGCGCTGTTGAACAGCGACAAGATCAATGTCTGCAGGTAGTTCAGGACACTGAACGGCTTGCGAACATTGGTATTGTTTACCTAGCATGCCCTCTGCGAGTCGTTCAGGACACTGAACGGGTCGCATACCTATGTCGGCGGGTCGTTCATAGTAGTGAACGGGTAGTTGACCATTGATCCAGAGCAACAATTGATCCCGAACTCCCTAGGAATACCTTTTATAGTTAAGTTTAAAACCAAAATTTTATTTGCACTTGTTTAATCTCTATTTTTAATTGTCCTTTAATTACTTAGGATTCCTTAATCAAAACAATTGCTTACAACCCCCCATTTTATACAAAAATACCAAAAATAGTTTTCGAGTCTAAACTAAAGTCGGTTTAGAAGTAAGTCCCGTCTTTGTGGTTCGACCCTGATCTGCAATTGACCGTCGTTTGGTGCGACGTAAAAGTGGGATTAGGAAAGTATAAATAGTATTTGATATCACCCAATCATCAAAGTATAAACCTGAGTATTTGGGAAATTCTTTGTGCCAGGAGATTTCGTGGTTGTGGACATGAAAGAAGACAAGGAGGTGCCGATCATCCTCGGTCGCCCCTTCCTTAGAACTGCCCGAACAGTGTTTTGACACATACCAAGGCACGCTAACCATGACCGTCGGGGGAGAAAAGGTGCAGTTCCAAGTCGATCAAGCGATGAAGTATCCCGACATCCCCGACGAATGCTACCAAGTAGACATCATTGACGAGGTGGTCCAAGAAGTGCAAGAAGGCTTCCTCGAGCGACAACACGATCTACTAAGGTACCATTCTGACTTCCTCTCTCAATTTCAGGAGGTTATGGACTCGGACATGTCGCGTTGCGCAACGGTAGTCCATGTTTCAGCAGAAGGGGACGCGCATGTTTCAGCTGTCAGTACCAATGTCTGCGACCAGTCTGGTAACCTAAACGACCCGCTGACAGAGGTATGCGACTCACTGGCAGCTCTGGATGACTCGCAGACAACTGATCCAGAGCCCGGTGATGGCAGCATTCCACCACTTGACACTCCTAAAAAGGTCGAACTTAAGCCGCTGCCCGACAACCTCAGGTATGAGTTTCTTGATGAGGAGAAATCTTTTCCCATTATTGTGGGTGCTCAATTAAGCCCCGATGAAACTAACAAACTTTTGGAGAAGTTGAGACTTCACAGGGGGGACATCGGGTACTCTATTCATGACATCAAGGGGCTCAGCCCAGCTATTTGTGAGCACCGGATACATCTGGAGGACGATCACAAGCAATCGGTGCAACACCAAAGACGACTCAACCCAGTGCTTCAAGACGTGGTAAAGAAAGAAATTCTTAAATTACGTGAAGCTGACATTATTTTCTCTATTTCAGACAGTAAATGGGTGAGTCCGATTCATGTGGTGCCCAAGAAAGGAGGGCACACAGTTGTTCAAAATGAGAAGGGAGAAATGGTCCAAATGCGACCCACGACTGGGTGGAGGATGTGTATCGATTACCGCAAGCTGAACGCTGCGACACGTAAGGACCACTTCCCGTTTCCATTTGTTGATCAGATGCTTGAGCGTTTGGCAAATCACTCCCAATTCTGCTATCTCGATGGATACTCCGGTTTCTTCCAGATACCGATTCACCTTGCAGATATGGAGAAAACGACGTTCACATGTCCGTATGGCACCTTCGCCTATCGTAGGATGCCGTTTGGCTTGTGTAACGCACCTGCTACTTTCCAAAGGGCAATGATGGGAATTTTCTCTGCTTATATTGAAAAAGAAGTCGAAATTTTCATGGATGATTTTTCTGTTGTTGGTACTTCTTTTAACTCTTGTCTTGAAAATCTGTGTAAAGTTTTGCAGCGGTGCGAGGAAACTAACTTGGTGCTCAACTGGGAGAAATGCCACTTCATGGTGGAGGAAGGCATAGTTTTGGGACACAAGGTGTCTGGTAAGGGCATCGAGGTGGATAAGGTGAAGATAGAAGTGATCGAGCAAATGTGCGTGCCTAAGACTGTTAAGGACGTGCGAAGCTTTCTCGGGCTTTGCGGATTCTATCGACGATTCATTCAAGACTTCGCTCGAATTGCTAAGCCCTTAACAAACCTTCTGATAAAAGATAACGAATTTGATTTTTCTGATGAATGTGTTAAGTCTTTTGTCAGGTTGAAGGAAGCCCTCGTGTCCGCTCCAATTCTCCAGCCCCCGGACTGGTCTCAACCCTTTGAAATCATGTGCGACGCCAGTGATTATGCTGTGGGGGCCGTTCTTGGCCAAAAGAAGGACAAGAAACCCGTTGCCATCTGCTACGCGAGCAAAGTCCTTGATTCCGCACAAGCCAACTACACCACGACAGAAAAGGAGCTTTTGGCAGTGGTGTATGCTCTCGAAAAGTTTCGTGCCTACCTGGTCGGATCTCAGATCATCGTCTACACCGACCATGCTGCACTAAGGTATCTTCTCGCTAAAAAAGATGCCAAACCCCGTCTTATTCGTTGGATTCTTCTTTTGCAGGAATTTGACATTGAAATCCGAGATAAAAAGGGGTCGGAAAATAATGACAAGCGTCTGAGCTTGGACTTGTTCGAGCCTATCCCCGCAGAAACTTAGACGCAATAGGGTCAAGCTCGGGACCTAAAACAAGCGCTTTTCGGGAGGCAACCCGGATTTTTTTGGTTTAAATTTTTTTTCCTTCTTTATTTTTCTTTTATTTCATCTGTGCATGTTTTCTTTTCTTTACTTTTGGCTCATGCAAACATTTGACGTATTTTTCAAGAGTTTCGAGTTGCAGAAATTCGTGCGAAAAAGAGTAGCTGAACATGGTTGGACGACCCGTCCAGGTCCGTGTGCGACTCGCAGGAGGCTGTCTGGCAACCCTGAACGACCCGCACAGGACCTTGAACGAGCCGCACAGCTCTATCGGGAGGCAGATATGGAAAGTGGAATCTTTGTGAACACATTAGGAAAGCTGATGAATCAAACTTGGAAGGGACTATTAACTTGCCTTACTTGTCCCCCTCTGATTATGTATCTCTAACCCACCTTCCTCCTTTCTCTCTATTCTAAAATTTTTTGGAAACAACTTTCTGCCTCTCTCTTTCTTTTTTCTGTCCAGCCAGAGCAGCCGTCAACTGGTCGCAGAGAACCCTCAACTACCCATTGAGCACTGTCCAGAGGCGAATTTTAGACATTCTCGCTGTTCCCAAAGCAAGTTCCAAGATGCCCTGGAAAGCGACAGTCAAAAGGGTCCCCCGCAGAAATTCCAAGCCTACCCACGACGTCGACTTGACGATCACGCTTGCGGAAATCAAGAAGGAAATCCGAAAATGGAAGAAAGCAACTCGAACTACTCCCAAACCTCAAACACCACGAGTAGACCGCCCGAAGGTACTCCAGCGAACAGCTCGAATGAGAGTAGATCTTAGATGGTGGGGCCGTCAAATCGCGCAACCAAACTCTTGGCGAGTGGATGCAAGTTGGTGGGCGGAGACAAGGACGATTCCTGGATCGTTCTGCCCATGGGCTAAACCCTAGGCATCGAGGGAGTACCCCTTCCCCTTACCTTTTCGCTTGATTTACTTTTGAATTTTTGGCACCGAGGACGGTGCAAGGGTAAGCATGGGGGGGGGGGGGGGTAGAATAGAAATTGTAAATAGTCAATATTTGCTTGAACACTTTTCTTGATTTTCTTTTTCATTTTGCATGATAATTGTTGTTTTTCTAATTTTTGTTTGTGATTTTTGCTTTGTTATCTGTCCATGTAGTCGTCGAAAGCTTTAAACGAAGAAACGATGGACGTTGGGGTGCAAAACAGAGAAGAAACGCTGTCTGGCAGTGTTATGCGACCCGTTTGGCACTGTCTGCGACCAGTTGACATATGCCAGACAAAGGAAAAAAGGCCAGGAACACTGTCTGCGACCTGTTGAAGGCCATGTGCGACCCGTTGAGTTTCTGACAGGTATTCAACGATGTACAAGTACGAATCTTGAGGGAATTTGGGTCATTTTAATTTAGGCAGAAAATATGGGGCACAACACGAATCTTGAGGTCATCTGGGGCGTCAGATCTAGGTTTGTTCTCTCTTTCTTTATTCTTTTCTTTCTTTTTTTCTCTCTCTTCCTTTCCCTTCTCCTCCTTTCTTTCCCGTCCCCTTCCTTTCTTCTTCTTGTGCGACCCCAACAGCGCCACCAGCAACTCTGTGCGACCCCAACAGCACCACCAACAGCACTGTGCGAACCGCCCAGCAGCCGTGCGACCCAGCAGAGAGCACCCTGCGAGCTAGCCACTTCCACTTGCAAACCCGTTTACCACCGTCGACAACGCCGCCACTGGAGATGACAGACAGTGACACACCTCAGGTTGTATTCTATCTTTCTCTCATTTTCCTTCTTATCTGTGATCCTTTGCACTAGGGACATCGCATGGTTTTAGCATGGGGGGGAGAGATAGAATAAACCTGAGAAGTTTTTAGGTTTTCTTTTCGTTTTTGTCTACCTTTTGCATTTTTTTTAGGGCATTCTTTTTCATTTTTATTATTTTTTTTAGCATTTGCATTTAGTTTAGTTACTTGAGTCCGAGTAGCTGTACTCTTTTCCTACTCCGCTGGACCGCGGAAAGGTTTTTGATGAGGCAGCACCCCTTTTTGGTTGGGTAGGAGCATTTCTCCTTTGTCATAACACGTGTCACTTTTGTGGCGTGGAGTGAATGAGGCCTTAGGAACGACTCTGAGAGACCAAATTGAGGTAGTATTCTTATTTCTTTCTTTTTCTAAGTTCATACCAAAGTTCGGTTTGTGTTTGACTTGCTTGAGGACAAGCAAAAGGTTAAGCATGGGGGGATTTGATGTGTGTATTTTACACACATATTCTTTAGGGTAAAACCGTGCCTTTTGGTATAAACTTAAGCTTTATTGGTCCAATTAATTGTAATTTAGGGCATATCATTGCATTTGTCGTGTTGTACCTCTTTCTTGACTTGCAGATTCGAAATGTTACGAAATCCCGACTTTTGGAGCACTTTTCTGCCTTTCTGGTACGTGTTTCTTGAACTTATCTAAATGGGGAAACTCACCATGGTGAAACTTACCAACACGCACCAATTGAGTGGAATAATGAGTGAAATGTGAGATCTACCAAAATGCCAAAGGCACAAATTATTGGAGAGATGTGAGATTCCACATATATGTGCACTGATACACACTTCACCCAGTTTAAATGAAACATCTGAGTTCCACAGAAAGGCATAGCCGCGTGTGTCGAAAGACGCGGCCCCGGTGTTGTCCATTCCGACCGGGAATAATTAGAATGGACAGGGTTTGGCGCCTGTCCCTCACAGGTTCCATAGGGTCACAAGGGAACCCGGCTTTTTGCTAAATCCTTTGGTGTTTGGTGTTATATCCAAGAAAAAGCACCGCACGCCCAAAGATGAGTTCACCTCGTGTGATCTTGGAGGGGCCAGAACAAAGGACTACTCGTTGTGCCTGGCGCTTGCGTCAAAACAACGAGAACGGTGAAAGTCTTACCATACACACACTGAACACCAGTTGAGAGTGATATTGAGAGAAAAGTGAGTCTACCAAAGCACGCAAAGTGCCTAGCGGAGTGACTTGTGAGAGTCCACAAAAACACGTACACATCCACTTTTCACTTCCAATCATTGAAAGTTAGGAAGATTCCACATATGGCTAGTTGCGAAGTGCCAGAAATGTCATAACCTGGGTTGAGTTCATCTGACCTGGCAAAACAACGGATGAACGTGGTTGCGGGATTGTCCTGGGTGTTCCCCAAACAGTCGTCCCTTGGTTCGTACAGTTGGCCAAGTAAAACCGACAACTGAAAAAGTGCTTCGGAAGGCGGGATGTCATGTAGAGGCCCTGAGTAGAGGTCTGCGAGTCGTCCACCACTGTCTGTGACTCGTTCAGCAGTGTTTGCAGAGGCAGACAGGTAGTCAGACACCAGACAACAGAGGTGAACGGGTAGTAGATAGACCTGTGCGACCAGTTCACCCTTGTTTGCAGAGGCAGGCGAGTAGTTCTACATTGGAACATTGATGTATGCGAGTCGCTCACCATTGCCAACGGTTCGTCCACATTGGATTTGCACCACCAAACACTCAGGTATTGGCATACATCAATGTTAATGGCTGCATCTGATTCTACGTGGCAGAACAAGACCCAACGGGTCGTTCACCACTGTCAACGGGTAGTTGAAGGCACTGCCCAATTTTGGAAAGAAATCTGCTGAAGGTCTGTTTTGGAGGCGCGTTTTGGGGCTTATAAAAGGAGAGTTTCTGTAGGGATTCCAGAGGTTCATCAGGTAGGGTTTCAAAGGAAGAGATTGGAGCCGGCTACCAACCTTGGAGAGCACGAATTTCGAGAGAAATTCAACCACGAAGACAGCACCTCGCTCATCTTGAGATCTTCGATTTTGTCAACATGATCTCTTATTTTCTTTACTTTCTTTGTGTTCTTTTGCCATGACTGAGTAGTTTATTTGTTCTTAGGGATTATGGTAGATTGTTGTGAATGGATTGATGATTATGCTACGTTTTTATTGTGGTATTATGTTCAACTTGTTGCACGTTAATAATATCTTTGCATGAATTGATTGTTGTTTTGTATGGTAAACCCGCGGACGAAGGCCAAGTTCGGTGTGGTTGTTTATATCAACTGACCAACCTTTATTTTATGCATTGCTTGAGTTGATCTTCGGATCCATAAGTACCCGAGAGGGAAAATTGCGTTATACGACGGTATTAACGGAACTTAGGCATAAAATAAGTTGATTTAGGGTTAGTCATAATCCTAGAAATGTTTTAATGAACTAATAACATTATAAAGTCCAACACACGAAAGTTGAGGAGTCAATTTGACCATTAGTTTCATTGAACGTTCATAATACACGATAGAAGCCTATGTTAACTGGTTTGACGGCTGTCTGGCAGATGTCAACTGGTCGTTCAGGACACTGAACGGGTAGTTGACCATCTGTCAGCGCTGTTGAACAGCGACAAGACCAATGTCTGCAGGTAGTTCAGGACACTGAACGGCTTGCGAACATTGGTATTGTTTACCTAGCATGCCCTCTGCGAGTCGTTCAGGACACTGAACGGGTCGCATACCTATGTCGGCGGGTCGTTCATAGTAGTGAACGGGTAGTTGACCATTGATCCAGAGCAACAATTGATCCCGAACTCCCTAGGAATACCTTTTATAGTTAAGTTTAAAACCAAAATTTTATTTGCACTTGTTTAATCTCGATTTTTAATTGTCCTTTAATTACTTAGGATTCCTTAATCAAAACAATTGCTTACAACCCCCCATTTTATACAAAAATACCAAAAATAGTTTTCGAGTCTAAACTAAAGTCGGTTTAGAAGTAAGTCCCGTCTCTATGGTTCGACCCTGATCTGCAATTGACCGTCGTTTGGTGCGACGTAAAAGTGGGATTAGGAAAGTATAAATAGTATTTGAAATCACCCAATCATCAGGTTACCACTCACAAATGAAGTAATCATATCGAAAACACTTATCGTAGTAGGATAAGTTCATTTGTGGTGTTTTCTTGAATTGTTACCACCCAAAAAAGACCCGAATCAGAAACACTTCCCGTAGCAGATAAGATGTTTTGTGGTGTTTTATTTAATGTTTATCACCCATAAATTAAGTAATCAGAAATGAAGCACTAAGAGTGATCTTTTATGCTTATTCGTGGTGGTTTCCTGAAAGGTTTGGAGTTTTCTTGAAATGTTACCGCCCATAAATGAAGTACTAGGATCAGAAACATTTCTCGTGCCACGATAAGATGCTTTGCGGTGTTTTCTTGAGTGTTTACCAATCATAAATGAAGTAATCAGACATGAAACACTTAGAGTGGTATTCTACGCTTCTTCGTGGTGGTTTCATGAATGGTTAAGACTTTTCTTGGTAGGTTACCACTCACAAATGAAGTAATCATATCAAAAACACTTATCGTAGTAGGATATCATTTGTGGTGTTTTCTTGAATTGTTACCACACAAAAATGATGTACCCGAATCAGAAACACTTCCCGTAGCAGATAAGAAGCTTTGTGGTGTATTATTGAATGTTTATCACCCATAAATTAAGTAATCAGACATGAAGCACTAAGAGTGATCTTCTATGCTTCTTCGTGGTGGTTTCCTGAAAGGTTTGGAGTTTTCTCGAAAGGTTACCGCCCATAAATGAAGTACTAGGATCAGAAACACTTCTCGTGCAACGATAAGATGCTTTGCGGCGTTTTCTTGAATGTTTACCAAGCATAAATGAAGTAATCAGACATGACACTTAGAATGGTATTTTACACTTTTTTGTGGTGGCTTAATGAATGGTTAAGAGTTTTCTTTGTAGGTTAACACACACAAATGAAGTAATCATATCATAAACACTTCTTATAGTTGGATAAGTTGCTTTGTGGTGTTTTCTTGAATGGTTACCACCCATAAATGAAGTACCCGGATCAGAAACACTTCTTGTAGCAAGATAAGAAATTTTGTGGTGTTTATTGAATGTTTATCACCGATAAATTAAGTAATCAGACATGAAGCTCTGAGAGTGGTCTTCTATGCTTCTTCGTGATGGTTTCCTGAAAGATTTGGAGTTTTCATGAAAGTTTATCACCCATAAATGAAGTACTCGGATAAGAAACACTTGTATACAAACGCGCCATGATAAGATGCTTTGCGGTATTTTCTTGGATGTTTACCACCCATAAATGAAGTAATCGGAAATGAAGCACTTAGAGTGGTATTCTACGCTTCTTCGTGGTGGTTTCATGAATGGTTAAGACTTTTCTTGGTAGGTTACCACTCACAAATGAAGTACCCGGATCAAAAATACTTCTCCCAGCAGGATAAGATGCATTGTGCCGTTTTATTGAATGTTTATCAGCCATAAATTAAGTAATCAGACATGAAGCACTGAGAGTGGTCTTCTATGCTTCTTTGTGGTGGTTTTCTGAAAGGTTTGGAGTTTTCTTGAAAGATTATCATTCGTAAATGAAATACTTGGATCAAAACACTTCTCATGCCACGATAAGATGCTTTGCGGTGTTTTCTTGAATGTTACCACCAATAAATGAAGTAATTAGATATGAAGCACTTAGATTGGTATTCCATGCTTCTTCGTGGTTGTTTCATGAAAGGTTTAGAATTTACTTGGTAGGTTACCACTCACAAATGAAGTATTCATATCAAAAACACTTCTCGTAGTAGGATAAGTAACTTTGTGGTGTTTTCTTGAATTGCTACCACCCATAAATGATGTATCTGGATCAGAAACACTCCAGTAGCAAATAAGATTCTTTGTGGTGTTTTATTGAATGTTTATCACCCAGAAATTAAGCAATCAGACATGAAGCAGCGGGTGTGGCCTTTTATGCTTCTTCTTGGTGGTTTCCTGAAAGGTTTGGAGTTTTCTCGAAAGGTTACCGCCCATAAATGATGTACTAGGATTAGAAACACTTCTGGTTTTTGTGTGTCTATGCTAAAAAATTGTCTAAATCGGTCACTGATAGAAACCATAAAATCTGAAATTTAAATTCGAATATACAATAACAAGCACTGGTAATAGTTGTAATTTCCAGTTAAATTACGTCTCTCTTCTTTTTTTCCGAAAATTTTAATAATAAACAAAATAAAATGAAAAAAGATTAAAATAAGAAAATATATTTTTTTTTTACCAAAATAGGAAAACCGGAAACTTAGAATCCGGTTCCCAACCGGAAACTAAGAATCCGGTTCTATACAAAATTTAAACGGCAACTCTCGTATGGAAATTGAGGATTATTTAATTAATAAAAATATTAATATTTTAATTGATGAGTTGGGTTGTATTTAGGTAAGTTTTGTAACGAATTCGACTGCACTTATCGGGATTATAAATTATTTTTTTAACGTCGCAAATCATCGAGCTGTAGATATCCGAGTCTACTTCCACCGCGTTGAGTCCGATTTGCGATCGGAGAAACGTGCATCTCAAATTTAGCTCCATCTTGAACTTATATCTTAATTAGTCTTTTTTATTATGAGTTTGCGTCGGATTCAATTTTGAATTGCTCGTTTCTCCGATCGCAAAACAGACTCGACGTGATAAAAGTAGACTCGAATATCTACAACTTGATGTCTTGCGACGATAAAAAAAGACTAATTATGATCCCGACGAGCGCAGCTGAACTTGTTACAAAAACAAACGATAAGATGCTTTGCAATCTTTTCTTGAATGGTTACCACCCATAATTGAAGTAATCAGACATGAATCACTTAGAGTTGTATTCGTGGTGGTTTAATGAATGGTTAAGAGTTTTCTTGGTAGTTGAACACTCACAAATGAAGTAATCATATAAAAAACACTTCTCGTAGTAGGATAAGTAACTTTGTGGTGTTTTTTTGAATTGCTACCACCCATAAATGATGTATCTGGATCAGAAACACTCCAGTAGCAAATAAGATTTTTTGTGGTGTTTTATTGAATGTTTATCACCCAGAAATTAAGCAATCAGACATGAAGCAGCGGGAGTGGCCTTTTATGCTTCTTCGTGGTGGTTTCCTGAAAGGTTTGGAGTTTTCTCGAAAGGTTACCGCCCATAAATGATGTACTAGGATTAGAAACACTTCTGGTGCCACGATAAGATGCTTTGCAATCTTTTCTTGAATGGTTACCACCCATAATTGAAGTAATCATACATGAATCACTTAGAGTGGTATTCTACACTTCTTCGCGGTGGTTTAACGAATGGTTAAGAGTTTTCCTGGTAGTTTAACACTAACAAATGAAGTAATCATATAAAAAACACTTCTCGTAGTAGGATAAGTTGTTTTGTGGTGTTTTCTTGAATGGTTATCACCCACAAATGAAGTACCCGGATCAGAAACACTTCTCCTAGCAGGATAAGATGCTTTGTTGTGTTTTATTGAATGTTTATCACCCATAGATTAAGTATTCAGACATGAAGCACTGATAGTGGTCTTCTATGCTTTTTTCTGGTGGTTTCCTGAAAGGTTTGGAGTTTTCTTGAAAGATTACCATTCATAAATAAAGTACTCGGATCAGAAACACTTCTCGTGCCACGATGAGATGCTTTGCGGTGTTTTATTGAATGTTACCACCCATAAATGAAGTAATCAGACATGAAGCACTTAGATTGGTATTCTACGCGTCTTCGTTGTGGTATCTTGAATGGTTAAGACTTTTCTGGGTAGGTTACTACTCACAAATGAAGTAATCATATCAGAAACACTTATCGTAGTAGGATATGTTCCTTTGTGGTGTTTGCTTGAATTGTTAACACCCATAAATGATGTACATGAATCAGAAACACTTCCCGTTGCAGATAAGATGCTTTGTGGTGTTTTATTGAATGTTTATCACCCATAAATTAAATAATCGGACATGAAGCATTCTATGCTTCTTTGTGATGGTTTCCTGAAAGGTTTGGTGTTTTCTTGAAAGGTTACCGCCCATAAATGAAATACTCAGATCAGAAACACTTCTCATGCCACGATAAGATGCTTTGCGGTGTTTTCTTGAATGTTACCACCCATAAATGAAGTAATTAGACATGAAGCACTTAGATTGGTATTCTATGCTTCTTCGTGGTGGTTTCATGAATGGTTTAGAGTTTTCTTGGTAGGTTCACAAATGAAGTAATCAAATCAGAAGCACTTCTCGTAGTAGGATAAGTTCCTTTGTGGTGTTTTCTTGAATTGATACCTCCCATAAATGATGTATCCGGATCAGAAACATTCCAGTAGCAGAAAAGATGCTTTGTGGTATTTTATTGAATGTTTATCACCCATAAATTAAGTAATCAGTCATGAAGCATTGAGAGTGGTCTTTTATGCTTCTTCGTGGTGGTTTCCAGAAAGGTTTGGAGTTTTCTTGAAAGGTTACAGCCCATAAATGAAGTACTAGGATCAGAAACAATTCTCGTGCCACAACAAGATGCTTTGCGGTGTTTTCTTGATTGTTTACCACCCATAATTGAAGTAATCAGATATGAAGTACTTAGAGTGGTATTCTACGCTTCTTCGTGGTGGTTTCATGAATGGTTAAGACTTTTCTTGGTAGGTTACCACTCACAAATGAAGTAATCATATCAGAAACACTTATCGTAGTAGGATAAGTTCCTTTGTGGAGTTGCTTTAATTGTTACCACCCATAAATGATGTACCCGAATCAAAAACACTTCCCATAGCAGATAAGATCCTTTGTGGTATATTATTGAATGTTTGTCACTCATAAATTAAGTAATCAGACAAGAAGCACTGAGAGTGGTCTTCTATGCTTCTTCGTGGTGGTTTCCTGAAAGGTTTGGAGTTTTCTTGAAAGGTTACCGCCCAAAAATGAAGTACTAGGATCAGAAACGATTCTCGTGCCACGATAAGATGCTTTGCGATGTTTTCTTGAATGGTTACAACCCATAATTGAAGTAATCAGACATGAAGCACTTATAGTGGTATTCTACACTTCTTCGTGGTGGTTTAATGAATGGTTAAGAGTTTTTTTGGTAGGTTAACACACAAATGAAGTAATCATATCAGAAACACTTCTCGTAGTAGGATAAGTTGCTTTGTAGTGTTTTCTTGAATAGTTGCCACCCATAAGTGAAGTACCCAGATTAGAAACACTTCTTGTAGCATGATAAGAATCTTTGTGGTGTTTATTGAATGTTTATCACCGATAAATTAAGTAATCAGACTTGAAGCCCTGAGAGTCTTCTATACTTCTTCGTGGTGGTTTGTTGAAAGATTTGGAGTTTTCTTGAATGTTTACCACCCATAAATGAAGTATCAGACATGAAGCACTTAGAGTGGTATTCTACGCTTCTTTGTGGTTGTTTTCTGAAAGGTTTTGGAGTTTTCTTGAATTGCTACCACCCATAAATGATGTATCCGGATCAGAAACACTCCAGTAGCAGATAAGATTCTTTGTGGTGTTTTATTGAATGTTTATCACCCAGAAATTAAGCAATCAGACATGAAGCAGTGAGAGTGGCCTTTTATGCTTCTTCGTGGTGGTTTCCTGAAAGGTTTGGAGTTTTCTCGAAAGGTTACCGCCCATAAATGAAGTACTAGGATTAGAAACACTTCTTGTGCCACGATAAGATGCTTTGCAATCTTTTCTTGAATGGTTACCACCCATAATTGAAGTAATCAGACATGAATCACTTAGAGTTGTATTCGTGGTGGTTTAATGAATGGTTAAGAGTTTTCTTGGTAGTTGAACACTCACAAATGAAGTAATCATATAAAAAACACTTCTCGTAGTAGGATAAGTTGTTTTGTGGTGTTTTCTTGAATGGTTATCACCCACAAATGAAGTACCCGGATCAGAAACACTTCTCCTAGCATGATAAGATGCTTTGTTGTGTTTTATTGAATGTTTATCACCCATAGATTAAGTATTCAGACATGAAGCACTGAGAGTGGTCTTCTATGCTTTTTTCTGGTGGTTTCCTGAAAGGTTTGGAGTTTTCTTGGTAGATTACCATCACAAATGAAGTACCCGTATCAGAAACACTTCTCCTAGCAGGATAAGATGCTTTGTTGTGTTTCATTGAATGCTTATCAACCATAAATTAAGTAATCAGACATGAAGCACTGAGAGTGGTCTTCTATGCTTCTTTGTGGTGATTTTCTGAAAGGTTTGGAGTTTTCTTGAAGGGTTACCACCAATAAATGAAGTACTAGGATCAGAAACACTTCTCGTGCCACGATTAGATGCTTTGCGGTGTTTTCTTGAATGTTTACCACCCATAAATGAAGTACTCAGACAGCACTTAGAATGGTATTCTTGCTTTTTCATGGTGATTTCATGAAAGGTTAAGAGTTTTCTTGGTAGGTTAACACTCACAAATGAAGTAATCATATCAGAAACACTTCTCGTAGTAGGATAAGTTGCTTTGGGGTGTTTTCTTGAATGGTTACCTCCCATAAATGATGTACCCGGATCAGAAACACTTCTTGTAGCATGATAAGATGCTTTGTGGTGTTTATTAAATATTTATCACCCATAAATTAAGTAATCAGACATGATGCATTGAGAGTGGTCTTCTATTCTTCTTTGTGGTGGTTTCCTGAAAGGCTTGGAGTTTTCTTAAAAGTTTACGACCCATAAATGAAGTACTCGAATTTCACTCGCCACGATAGGATGCTTTGCGGATTTTTCTTGAATGTTAACACCTATAAATGAAGTAATCAGACATAAAGCACTTAGTGTGGTATTCTACTCTTCTTCGTGGTGGTTTAATGAATGGTTACAAATGAAGTAATCATATCAGAAACACTTCTCGTAGTAGAATATGTTTCTTTGTGGTGTTTTCTTTAATTGTTACCACCCATAAATGATGTACCCGGATAAAAAACACTTCCCGTAGCAGATAAGATGCTTTGTGGTGTTTTATTGAATGTTTACCACCCATAAATGAAGTAATCGGACATGAAGCACTTAGAATTGTATTATATGCTTTTTCGTGGTGTTTTCATGAAAGGTTTTGAGTTTACTTGGTAGGTTACCACTCACAGATGAAATAATCGTATCAGAAACACTTATCGTAGTAGGATAATTTGTTTTGTGGTGTTTTCTTGAATGGTTAACACACATCAATGAAGTACCCAGATCACAAAAACTTCTCGTAGCAGATAAGATGCTTTATGCTGTTTAATTGAATGTTTATCACCTATAAATTAAGTAACCAGACATAAAGCATTCTTTGCTTCTTCGTGGTGGTTTCCTGAAAGGTTTGGAGTTTTCTTGAAAGGTTACCACCGATAAATGAAGTACTCGGATAAGAAACACTTCACGCCCCATGATAAGATGTTTTGCGGTATTTTCTTGAATGTTTACCACCCATAAATGAAGTAATCAGACATGAAACACTTAGAGTGGTATTCTACGGTTCTTCGTGGTGGTTTCGTGAATGGTTAAGACTTTTCTTGGTAGGTTACCACTCAAAAATGAAGTACCCGGATAAAAACACTTCTTCTAGTAGGATAAGATGCTTTGTGGTGTTTTATTGAATGTTTACCACCCATAAATGAAGTAATCGGAAATGAAGCACTTTGAATTGTATTCTATGCTTCTTTGTGGTGGTTTAATGAATGGTTAAGAGTTTTCATGGCATGTTACCACTCACAAATGAAGTAATCATATCAGAAACACTTCTCGTAGTAGGATAAGTTGCTTTGTGGTGTTTTCTTGAATGGTTACCACCTATAAATGAACTACCCGGATCAGAAACACTTCTCGTAGCAGGATAAGATGCTTTGTGGTGTTTTATTGAATTTTATCACCTATAAATTAAGTTATCAGAATGAAGCACTGAGAGTGGTCTTCTATGCTTTTTCGGGGTGGTTTTCTGAAATGTTTGGAGTTTGCTTGAAATGTTACCCCCTATAAATGAAGTACTCGGATCAGAAACACTTCGCACACCACGATAATATGCTTTGAGGTGTTTTCTTGAATGTTTACCACCCATAAATGAAGTAATCAGACATAAAGTACTTGGTGTGGTATATTACGCTTCTTCGTGGTGGTTTAATGAATGGTTAAGACTTTTCTTGGTAGGTTACCACTCACAAATGAAGTGATCATATCAGAAATACTTGTCGTAGTAGTATAAGTTATTTTGTGGTGTTTTCTTGAATGATTACTACCCATAAATGAAGTACCCAAGTCATAAACACTTCTCGTAGCAGGATATGATGCTTTGTGGTGTTTTATTGAATGTTTATCACCTAGAAAGCATGATAACATGGAAAAGGGTAAATTAGTAGTTGAGGAGGAAGTTGATATGGTAAATGAGGCTGAAGAAGCTAGGATTGAGAACAAACTACTGAGATAGGAACTGAACAAAATAAGAGCTCAAATGCTGCAACAAGATGATAGTGTTATTTTAGCTTACACAACAGTGTATGGTAACCTATCTTGGATCATAGGAAATGACTTCAATGCAATAAGAGAGAGATGTGAAAAACAAGGGGTATCATTTGTACAAACTAATATAGACAATTTTAATCAATGGATAAATAGTTCTGCATTAATAGATTACAAATGTAATAATAAAAAATTTACATGATCAAGAGGGGGAAGAAGCAAACAAAAGACATGTTTAGATAGATATTTTGTAAATAATGAGTGGTTACAAAATTACCCATCTACCACATCTTATGCATTACCTAAGCAACTTTCAGATTACAATTCCATATGTGTAGATTTTGGTTCTTCCTCATATATCAAAATATATCAATTTAGATTTTGACAAAGCTGGTTAACTCAAGAAGAACTTTTACCAAAAAATCACGAATGGTGGTCATATATGACACTAGGGATAAATAAAGGTCAAAATTGGAAATTGAAATTTGATAATCTGAAACAAAAAATTGAAAGGGTGGAGTGGTAACCTAAGATCAGATATTAGAAACAAGAAAAATCACATAACACAGAAAATGGTTGAATATGAATACTTGGAAGAACAAAGGGAGTTAGCTGCAGAAGAAGTTGATAACTATTTAGCAATAAAAAATGAATTATTTGAAATACACATAGATGAAGTAATATACTGGCATCAAAGAGCAAAAATAAAATAGCTAAACGAGGGAGATGCTAACACAAAATTCTTCCATAAAATAGCTTCTTTCCAAAAACATCAAAATACAATTACAAGCATGCATACAGAAGGTTGTGAAGTAAAAGATGAAAAAATATAGCTAAACATGTTTTCCAACATTATAAGAATTTACTAGGACATAAAGATACTTTATGGGCTGAGTTGGACAAATCAGTGTGGAAACATCATGAGAAAGTCAATGTGCAAAAAATGAATTATTAATAGCACCTTTTACCCTTGATGAAATACATTAGGCAGTTAAACAAATGGACCCAATTAAAGCACCTGGGCCTAATGGATTCTGAATGGCTTTTTTATCAAAAATGTTGGTAAATAATAAAGTATGATTTGTTTGAATTATTCCAAGATTTATACATGAATAGACTTGATATTTCAAAACTAAACAGAGTTATCATTTGTTTAGTTCCAAAGGTAAAATAATCAAATGACATATCTAATTTCAGACCTATTAGTTTACTTAACTCCTGCTTTAAAATCTTTACCAAGGTATTAGCTAACATAATGTACAATGTATTAAATAGAATCATTAGTAGTAATCAAAGTGCCCCATTACAAGGTAGAAATATAATGGAAAGTATTATTGCTGCATATGAAGTCCTAGATTATGTGCATAAATGCAAGGAAAAAGGCATATTGATAAAGTTAGATTTCCAAAAAGCATTTGATAATCTTAATTGGGAGTTCTTACTCAAAACATTAAAAAATAGAGGTTTTCATGATCAGTGGATAAAATGGATTAAACAAGCTTTATTAAAAAGACAGTGCGATAATTTTAAATGGACAGGTAGGGTCTTATTTTGAGTGCAAAAAAGGTCTAAGACATGGAGACCTTATTTCTCCTTATTTGTTTATATTAGCAGTAGATTCATTATAAAAATAATACACACAGAGATAGCTAAACAATACTTTCTAGGTCTAGGACCAAAGTTACAGAATGGGGAGAAAATTATGAATTTATAATATGTTGATGATACCTTAATTTTCATACAAGCAGATGGCATAATGGTTGAAAACTTGAAATGGTGTTTAAGAACTTTTCAAGATTTATCAGGAATCAAAATAAATTATAATAAAACTGAACTTATTCCTCTAAACATAGAACCACAATTAGGTAATTACTTTGCTGAACATATATGGTGTAAAGTTGGAAAACTACTTGTCACACCTCAGAAATAATGACTAGCTTAGGAGTGTTAATTCCGCCACGTGTACTTGATTTCAAGTACATGAAAGGCTTAATTTGCCACTCAAAAATACATATAAGATTAATTTATTATACTAAATTTTAAGAAAAAGCACACACATTTCATACAGTACATGAACATCCAACAAATACATATATATATAATCCAGCGTCTGGATACAAAGTTTACAGCAAAAGCTAAACAAAAATAAAATACATACAGAAGAAGTCGATCCCATCAAAGGACATGGGACCGACCCTAGCTAACCTACTACACACTAATCCTAACAAAATAAATGAAAGAACAAATGAAGTGATCCTCAAAACGGAAGACGACGGGGACTCCATCTTAGCGCTCTCCTTGGACATCAAAAGAATCTCTTGCTCCTTACCTGGACCCCACAACCACTGTGGAACGTGAGTAATTTATAAAATTACTCAGTGTGGATTAAGGTCCAGCCTTTGGGATTATATCCGATTCAAGGTTGGACCATTCACATTTACTGAGATTAACTATAATTAAATTATTACACCTAAATGTGCATTAGTCAACCATTTCACATTTTAATAAATGAGTCTATCCAAAAGACGATACGAGAAAGAAACCCAAAAATAATATGAGGAATAATAACATATATAGATAGTAAGATGAACAATATCAAGTCTCCCAGACAAAGGAACGATTTGTCAAATTAGAAACCCCGGTGTAGGACTTCAGGATTCGCCCCCTCAGACGGTTCGAAACCAATAACCTGAGGGTATTGTTAAGCGGGTCTCAAATCAACCACATGCCTAACGTAATCGTTAGACGAGTCTCAAATCAACCACAGTCCAACTAAACTCTAAGTCTCCAGAACGAAACGCCCTGGTAAAATAGAGCGGCTACAAAAAGCACACGCTCTGTCAATAAGTGAACCGAGAAGCCTACCCTCACAAAAAGAAATAAATAAACATAAACTCTCGGTCTCAGCCGTCATACAGAAATAAGGAACCGATTACCGTTTGAGTAATAATAATAAAGGGAACTCCCTGTACCAACCAGGGGCCAAAGGGGAGCCCCAGACTTCCTCTGTACCAACCAGGGGCCAAAGGAGGAAGCCCTTCGAATATTAGGAGATCTCGAAACATCGGCTAATAGAAATATATAAAGAACATAATAGCTCCAATACTTCACATATGACACGCATACTCTAAACTGAGAAACCGAACCTTAATCACTCAAAGAAGAAGTATTATAATACATATACTAATGAGGATCTTTGAAAAGGAAACTCTCGAACTGGCACTACGAGCCATCAAGTGATGATCACGTTTGATGAGCATCAGCCGAATGTCTATGAAGACATCCCGACGGGGGGATCCCACGGGCGTTTAGCTTGCGTACGTAATCCACCCGTCACGATGCCCTCACGCCACACATCCGGCTGGTGATCACCGGCTCGACTCTCATCACTCCCGACGAGTATACATATAATAATATATTATACGCATCTACCTATAAGTAGCTAATAGCCTATACGATCCGTATATCGGATCTTACGTGCAAAGATGAGGTGCAATGATATGTAAGTGCAGGTTGGTCTCAATTAATGGTACATTTACCAGCATGTAAGAATGGTAGTTCAAGTTCTACGGGCCTGATTAATTATTGTTGGTAGTTTGGTACATCAATTCAGTTTAGATAAGTCTGGTAGGTCCTATTAAGAGAGAAAGGAATATAATCCCCAGGAATCCACACCTGGAAAGGAGCGTGAGCTATTCTAATGGGAGATCTGCCGCGTCTGCGCTGGGATCAGCGTCGTCAGCGGTAGTATAGAACTGGTCCACATTGTGTGGGCTCGAGTCCGCTAAGTCTCCTATTTATATGTTTCGGGTTTGTTTGGTTAGTTGAAGGACTTGTGAATTAAGTAAAATCAACTGGAAAGGTAACGACGTTTGAGACGTCCTTGATGCTCCTAATTTAATTTACTCAATAATTTAACTTAGTCAAATCTCACGTGCGGTGTCCTTGCTGCACAACGAGTGTATGTGGATCACAAGTTCTTTTTCTTTTTATTTAATTTAAACATTGTTCTAAGTGTGATTCTATTCCCGTTAATTATTATGATGTTAGGACGATAATTTGCAAAATATAAATAAAACACATCATCATGAAAGCATGTTATAAATTCAATTAGTTTTAGTTGGACTTTTATTTGAAACAAATCAAGAAATAAAATAAACTATTAGACTATTTATAGATGCGTATTTAATATTGTGCTTATAGAGAAATTGATCAACATATGTTATTGTGTTTAACTATTCGTTTAATTATAATTAAGTGTGCATTATACGTATGGTATTTAAATGTTACTTATATACGTTATGTGTATTTATTTTATAACATAGAGAAATTAATCAATATATACATTATATATATGGTTATACTTAGTCCAAATTTTGGTGGTGTTTGGAGTGTAAATTATCATATATATATATATATATACACACACACACACGTATATACATATATACCTATATATACTTATATACATTTATATATATGCAATTCACTATATAGTTATTTAGTTATTTTATATACAATTATATATTGCATTTGATTAGCTTTTAACTATTTAAATTATGTTGCTATTAGCATATCACGTTTAGTTACTTGATTAAATCGTCGCGTATTGTTATAAGTCAAAGGTCCTTTATCAAGCACGTTGTCGTACCTAATTACCTATTCTATTTATACAGCTACCTCGTATACTATTCGTTATAATAATCGTGATACATATATAGTATAAAGGAAAAATATATAAGAAAACACAATAAAACACAATAAAACACAAGTTGGTTTATTTTACATAATTATTTTGTTTTGTGTTAATCATGTGGGATCGGAAGCCCGAAACTCATACATCATCGCCGTAGCTCTCGCTGCACGGGCTTATAATCGTCATTTCCCCATTATATCCTTCTCGGTCCTTTTATCCCTCGAGTCTAGTTACTAAGTATTATGGGTAGGACCACCTTTTGTATAATATATGTATTAACCCCACTCGGCCTAAATAGGGCCCGAGTCCAAAAATACTTGTAACTATATTGTTTATTTTTATTTAAATCCAAAAGGGTCATGTAGTATCTGTGGGTCCGGTGGGCCTAGTAGGCCCATATTTATTTAAGTATAAAGGGTCTTTTAAGGGTCCAATGGGCTCTATAGGCTAAAGGCCCACTTATTTCCTTTCTTTTCCAAAGGTCCAAAATTGTCAAAAAAGGGCTTTAAATACCCAAATTATTTATTTGGATTCTTAACTAAAGCCCTAAGGCCGTCAGAAATTTACTGGGCTCAGTAATCACCTTGAGCCCAGTTTCTTACGTAACAGCAAGTCCAGCTCAAGGTCATACCGTGCTGATGTTGGTAAATCAGCACACCAGTAAATCAATAACACAGCAAGGTCATCGGCAAACCAGACAACACAGACACACAAGCATACAACACACTGGTACACAGGTACACAAGTACACAAGGCACTCTGGTACACAGGTACACAAACACACGGGGCACACTGACACAGGTACACAGACACACAAGCACTCAAGCACCCTACCAACAATTACAATTATACTGATGCTAAGTACCAGTATGGCCCAAAGCCCCCAAATCCGAGATCAAGTAAAGGCAGAAATTCCCACATTTTAACAGATTAGTTCAAGGTGGCAAAATAACAGATTCGACCAGCAAACCAAATCAAACCAGAACAAAAACAACAATCACAAACATCAAGCAAAAATCATCACAACAAGGTCTTACATTACTAAAGTCGTTTTAGGGTATTTACCAGAAATAGGGGCAAGGTCAGGATTGCGGGTCTAGGACTACGAGGCAAGGCTCACCCCAAGCTTAGCTCCTCTCCTCCTCCCTGTCTCGGTGTTTTAAGCCTCCTTTTTCTTAATTTATTTCATATCTATACTCAACACATGAGTTTCCAATCGAGCAAGAGAGGAGAGACGATCGTTTTATAGGCAGGGAGGTGGGGCAACGGGGTGGGCGCAATCGAGTACCCGTACTAAGGAATCGAGTTATTGGTGCGAAAAGTCAGAGAGAGAGAACTGAGTGCAATCTTTGCATTAAATGGTGCAGTGTTGCTCCAAAGTGAGCTAGGGAGTGAAAGGAGCATTTTTGGTGAGGGCCGAGGGGACATGGATCGAGTAAGGGAGACGAGAAGTGACTGAAGGGACAACGAGAGGAGAAATGGGTGAGTGCACAGGAAGAAGGAGAAAGAAAGAAAGAACAAAGGAGGCATCAGAAAGGGGAGAGAAAATGGGAAAGGACGGGTAATTAAAGAGAGGTGTGAGGGAGAGGATTTGTCAGTGAGAGAGAAAGGGGTGAGTTAAATGTGAGTTATACAGGCCGGCTCAACAAACAAGCCTCATATCCACCAAAACCTTCTACCAAAACAAAGCAAACCAAATACACAGTTACAAGACAAACCTACAGAGCAAACAAAAATTTGCACAATACCCAGACCATGGACCTCACTGACGAGGAACTGGTGGCCAAATACACAGCCTCTAGGCCGAGAGAGGAACTTGCACCACTTGGCACAATACCTCGTAATGCTTTCTCATCACGAAATTGGGACCTTTGTGCGGTAGCTCAAGTCGTCTCAGACAGGGTGAGCCTGGATGCACAGTTTATCCCAATGATGATGCGAGTCTGGAACCTCCGGGCGGAAGGCTCTATTGTGCCGGTGGCCCGAAACACATACTTGGTAGAATTTGGAAACGTGCAAGAGATGCACATGATATTATCCAAGGGGGTGTGGTCTTTCAGGTCTGATGTAGTTGCACTCAAACGAGCTCATGGCCCAGCAGATCTAGCGGCTGATTACGTGACATTCATGGAAGTCTGGGTGTAGATGCATAAAATTCCGCCTGAGACCATGTCAGAGGAGGGACTACTATTGGTGGCGCGCACAATAGGCACCCCGACATCAGAGGTGCAGGAGATTCATTTAACTGGCAGCAAGTGCTATCGAGTAAAAATCCTGATGCCAATTGATAAACCTATAGCGGATGGCACGCTAATCAAACATCCAGAGATTGGCAACATTGAACCGCTTTTTGTATACGAAAAAATACAGAGGGCTTGCACTTACTGCGGGGTTGTAGGCCACGACATCCGATCATGCACGGTGCGCCTAAGACTCACCAGACTAAAGATGGAGGGGGCTTATAAAGATACACCCGGTATGGATATGATTCTGGAACCCAAATTGGGATCGTGGATCACGAATTCGAGCTTCATCCCAAGACGAGGACCAAACACAGAGGCACAGACCCACCGTGATGCATCACAACATCAGGCAAACCGACAACAAATGAATTCTAATGATTCAGCACATAGTGAGAACCAGCAGAATGCCCGACCAAACGATGCCCAACACCCAAGGCCGACCTACACACAGACACACACTACTGAAAACTTTCAACCTACAGACAAACCAGCCACTAGAGCTCATAACCTGTCAACCCACCTCAATGCCACGAGTTATACTCAGCTCGACCTAAATCATGCTGAAATGGGTCAATCTGAACTTCAACAGAGTCCTAATGACAATACCCTTAATCTGCTGAAGAGGCCTAACCCAATCGGGTCGTATGTTCATCAGGCGGCCCAACACCTTGATAGTGTGAGTATCTCAAGTGACAACACAAGCAGAAATGCCACACCAAAGAGAGCAAAGGCGACGAAAGGTTTTTCGTCGCCTGCGTATCAATGAACGTATTGGCATGGAATTGCCGTGGTGCGGGGGGACCACGGACCCAACAATTCCTACGCTCACTCCTCCCATCTACGCGAGCAGATGTTGTGTTTATTTCAGAAACTAAGTGCTCGTTACATCGATCGGTGGGGGTTTTTGCAAACCTTACCACTTCAAAATTTTGATATAGTTCCTGCACGGGGACTATCTGGTGGGCTTTGGCTCTTATGGGGTCAGCATGTTACACTGACGGTTTTAAAAAAGAATAGATATTATTTTTTTGCAAGAATAGAAGAAGCTGGAAAGGCACCGTGGCTACTGATATGTGTCTATGGAGACGCATCTTACAGGGATAATGGAAGAATATGGGATGATATAAAGGGACTGGCATTGTGGGGGTATGCCTATGATGTGCATAGGAGATTTCAACGCTATTGCCGATGCCCGAGAAAATTTGGGGGTTCTGCCAGACTAAACTCGAATGGGACCAGATTCAGACAATTCTTGTTCGATGCGGGGCTAATGGATCTTGGTTTCAAGTGTCCGGCTTTCACATGGACAAATAGGCCGCATGCCTCAAGTGCAATTCATGTTCGCCTAGATAGAGCAGTGGCTAATACAACATGGTGTAACCTTTTCCCTGATGGATATGTTAACCATCTACACCGCATACATAGCGACCACAGCCCCATCCTGCTGAGGACTAGAGGTGATCTGTCAATCAGGCGTAGATTCCGAGTGGAGAATTGGTGGCTTCAACAGGAAGATTTTGAGCAAGCATGGGTGCAAGAGTGGACAAGAATGAGAAACACTGGTTGGGAGCAGAAATACAAGGGCATGAGGATGAATATTGTAAAATGGCAGAAACAAGTATCAACCCCTCAAAACAAGATCAAAGAAATTAGGCATCAGATCTTGCAATTTCAAAAATTGCACCCACTCCTGCAAGACCCTTCGATAGAGCAAAACATGATGGAGCAGTATGAAAGAGCAGAACAAGAGTTGAGTGATTATTGGAAACAACGGTCCCGAGTACAATGGGGTGAGATGGGAGATAAGAATACAACATTCTTTCATGCTGTTGCCACACAACGTAGAAGAATGAACCGAATTGTCACAATACAAGATGAACATGGGAACAGTATAACCACAGAGGATGGCATTAGACAGGTTTTTGTGAGGTACTTTCGTAACCTCTATGCATCACAAGCTACACCCCAAGCTACAGAGCAAATTCCTGTATATTTGGCGCAATTCCAGATAATAGCTCAAGAGAAAATACCACCCCAGGCCTCAAACCAATTGCATCGTGTGCCATCTCCTGAAGAGGTGCAGAACTGCTTGATGAAACTGGGGCCGGACAAAGCATCCGGACCTGATGGGCTGACGGCCCGCTTCCTACAGAGACATTAGGAGGTTGTTGGACTTGATGTGTGCCGAATAATACAGCAAGCTTTTGTGCAGGGCTGCGCACCGATCGAATGGGCCAAGTGCCATGTGGTCCTAATACCAAAAGGGCCTGAACCCATGACTGCGAAGGAGTATAAGCCACTAAGCATTAATAATACTCTATACAGACTCTTCACTAAGCTAATTACAAATCGGTTGCAGCCACACATCTCCCATATTGTGTCATAATTCCAAACAGCTTTTATAAAGGGTAGGAGTATTACTGACAATACTATCCTCATGAGAGAAGTAGTGCATTCGTTTGCAGCCCGACATTTCCAAGGACGAACCTTTGCATTGAAAGCAGATATCAACAAAGCTTTTGACACTGTAGAATGGAGGTTCATTGAACATGCGCTACTAGCTGTTGGGGTATCGGAACAACTTGTGAGAATAATCATGTCATGTCTGAGGTTGAGCAAGATCATAATACTGGTCAATGGGGCTGGTCACGATTTTATTACACCATCAAGGGGCTTGCGACAGGGATGCCCACTATCCCCGTATCTCTTCATAATCGCAATGGAATTTCTATCAAAGGGATTGCAAACTGCCCTACACGCAGGCCAACTCATGGGCATACAGATTGCGCCAGATGCCCCAGTACTAACACACTCGATGTATGCTGACGATCTTGTCGTCTTTGGACAGGCCACGAGCATAGAAGTAGCAAGGTTGAAGACAGTGCTGGATACCTTTGGGGAACACTCAAGGCTGACGGTCAATCCAAATAAGTCCACCATCTGGTTTAGCTCTAGGTGTAGTGCAGCAAGCAAAATAGAGGTGCTGTCAGAAATGGAAGCCAAACTTGCGGATATGGCAGAACGTTATCTTGGGGTATATATGCATAGTGGCCGCAATGCACATGACCAGACACACAAACTGTTGATCGACAAGTTTTGGGCTAAATTGGCGGGGTGGAAGATGAATATTCTTTCTCATGCGGGGAAACTCACATTGATTAAGGCGGCGTTGAGCTCCATCCCAACGTATTACATGTCAGTCTCACCTTTGCCAATTAAAACAATCAATCAACTAACAACATTGATGAGGAAATTTCTTTGGGGCAATTTGCATAAAAATAGATACATTGCTTGGGTCAGCTGGGATAAAGTGACAAGGCAATACGATGAGGGGGGGGGGGGGGGGGGGTTACAGGTTAGGGACTTGAGGCTGATGAATGAGGCACTGATTGTTAAACTGATATGGCAAGTGGCAGGAAGCGACCCGAGACCTTGGGCTAGACTGATGTAAGCCAAATATTGCAACTCACAGGGGATCTGGCAGACATCACAGAGAGAGGGAACCAGTAAGCTTTGGGGAAAAATGATGCAATTGAAGGAGCAATTACAACATGAGGTTACATGGCATCTTGGAGATAGGCAGCAAGTATCGATCTATAACCAGCCGTGGCACCAAAGGTGGAAGGTGAATATTGTGCAAGGAAGCCAGTTGGTAACTAATAAAGTCTCAGACCTTCTAGATACATCTGGACAGCGGTGGGATAGGCAAGCATTGGCACAGTATTTTGATGACACCACAGCACAACACATACAGAACCACATCAAACCACCGAACCCTCAGCTTGGATTACCAGACAGGTTGATTTGGCTGCCATCACAAACGGGGCGATACACAGTGAAGGAAGGCTACAAAAGGATGGCAACACAAGCGCAATTGGGTACATAACAAGACCATGCCCTATGGCAGCTCATTTGGAAAACCCCTCGTATAATCCCCAGGGTCAGAATGTTCCTCTGGCGTGCGTGTCATGAAGGTCTACCTACAAGTCATGCAATGCACTGAAGAGTGCCGAGGGTGAGTCCAGTGTGCCAAATATGTCAACAAGAGGATGAATATATCATGCATTTGCTCTTCTTCTGCCCAAACTCACGTGCCACATGGTTTACCTCCAACCTTGGGTTAGTAATTGAACATCTGCCGTTACGTTTCCGAGACACACTCAAGATGCTCTTTCAAACAATTGATGGTCGTGGCAAGGTCGAGGCAGCAAACATTATGTGGTGCCTATGGAAGGCTAGGAACAAAGAGGTCATTGAGGGGAAAAAGGCTAAATCCGATCCAAGTAACTCGACAAGCTCGAGCCATGTGGTACCCTGTGAATGAATACCAAAGGAACAACACTGGTACAATGCAAGCTCTACGGGTACCAGCTGAAAGCTTACTCATAGTGGTTGATGGTTCAAGAGACCAAAATGGAATGGCTGGCATCGGAATGGTAGTGTATGGCAATGAAGGGGAACCACAAGAGGCTAAATGTCGGCATATAGAGGCTGAAACAGCTTTTCAAGCTGAAGCACAAGCTCTGCATGAGGCAATTACATGGGTGGATCCGACACATGGCATACAAAGCATCCAATATGTCATCATTGCAACAGACTGTGGGAACCTTGTGAAGGCAATACAGGAAGGCAACGTTGTGGAACTATCAGCATGGACGGCATCAGAGATAGTGGCGGCAACCTTACAGATCATCCGAAACACAAGGTTGTCAATTGAAGCGAAACATGTACCAAGAGCAGCGATGCACGGAGCCCATCGATTGGCAAACCATGCAAGACTAACAAGACAGGATGCCAGAGGACGACATGCCATAGAAATAATTCAAAGAACAAGAGAATGTAATTGGCAATTTAGGGACTTTTTATGATAGGGTCACGTAGCATAGAATGGTAAGACAAGAAATTATATGGGCACATGTTAGATAATCTGTTTCCCACGGGTGCAATGAAATTGACCAGGAATCAGTCAGAGATAATATGGATGCAAGTGGTTTCTGTTCTGATAGGAGTAGGTTAATTTTGTAATCAAATGTAAGAACTTTTGTTAATGTAGTAATGCCTACGGGCTTTTCCTCAAAAAAAAAAGAGAAAGGGGTGAGTGATAGCATTAATTGGGGAGAGAGAGAGAAGTAGGAGGGGCATGGGGAATAGGAGCTGAGGTGGCGTTCAAAGCAGAAAAAAAGAGAGAATAGGAGAAAGACCAGAAAAATGGGAAAGGAAGAGAGAGATGGAAATATTTGTCTCGAGATTTGGCAATTTTCTGCATGCACGATCAAATGCTATCCTTCTCTTCTATCGATCGGTGTAGTGACTCTTCTTCAACTGTTCCCTGATTGTCCTTGACCCATTTCGTCAAGGCATCCTAACACTGTCACCAAGGATCGCGGCTCAGGAGAGAAATCCAAGAACTTCCCTCTGAGCGATTGATGCAGCTCTACCCGTGCGCCCTATGGTGTAGTCACTCGATGCACGACTCATGGGTGACTCATTGGGTCGTGTTGAGTAGTAGCACACATGTAGTGTGTTTTTCAGATTTTAAATTTTTTTAATGTTTGTAGGAGTCTGAGGTTAGGCCAGTGTAACTTCTGTGTTGTAATTTGGTTTTAATTAGAGATAGATCATGTATAGGCGTAACACGAATTAGCGTTGATTTTAAGGTGATTTTTCTGATAAATTCAGGTATATGGAGATTGATATTGTGTATCCACCCATGATGAAATTTGTACAAGGGTTTGCAATTGAGTCACACGACCCATTGCATGTATTTTGTTTGACGAGAATTATTTTGAGTTATTAATTTAGTTAAACATGCTTAATTGATTCATGTTATTAATTTTGACAATAAAATTTCATTTGTATTTTGCTTGTCTAGATTTGTAAATTTTGGATAAAGTTGGAAATATTCATGCAAGTCTCTCTACATAAACTTGCCATGAATATGCACTTGCAAATATGTTGTTTCGATGTTTACGTTTTTATTTGGTTCGTTCCTTTATTTGTGCATAATTTATGGTGTTTAAACTTTTACGAAACGATCTTGTAACATTTTTAAAATTTCATTCAGTATGACCTTTATTTTATTAATTAGCGATTTAATTATTAACACAATACTTTGCTTTACGCGTTAATTAGGTTTAACGCGTTCAAAATTTCTCAGGTTTCACACTACCTATTACATATTTAGGACAATCATTACATTGAAAAAAAAACCAAATAAAACAGAATGAATAAAAATCATTGAAAAGATAAAAACTAAAACTTCCAGCATGGAAAGGCAAAATGTTATCACTCGGGGGTAGATTAGTTCTTTTAAATTATGTACTATCTTCAATTCCTTTATATTACATTTCAATATATAGAATACCTAAATGGATATGGAAAAGTGTTGATAAGATAAGAAAAGGTTTCTTATGGTCAGGTTCAGACAAAACAAATAAAAAGAAAATTCATTTAGTTAAATGAGAGAGAATATGTAGGAAAAAAGAGTTTGGAGGTTGGGACATCCCTACTGTGCAAATGGGCTTGGCTCTTTCTATACCAACCACATAACATTATATGAAAAGAGATAATTATGGTAAAATACAATAAGTTTAATGATAATGCATCTCTATTTTGGACTGGGGTAAGTCAATTATACAAATTCATCCAAATAAATAATACAAGAATAATAGAAGCTGGAAGTACCATCAATTTTTGGAATGACATATGGCTAAACAATTATGCTCTCAAATTGCAATTCTCTTTAATTTAAAAAAACTAAAAATGAAAATAGTACACTAGCTAAAGTGTGGAACAATGGAAATATAAATTTCAACCAGACTGGAGGAGTCACTAAAGAAATGAGTATACAGAAAGAACAACTTAAAAGAATTATACAAAACACACAGTTTAACACATGTAAAGACTCATCAAAATGGAATTTAGAACAAAATGACATATACTCAGTCCACTATGTACAATTTCCTCAATTATGGAGGAATGCACAAAAATATTAGACACACAATATGGAATTTGAAAATCCCTTTAAAATTCAAATCATTCACTTGGTTAGTTTTAAATAATAGAATTTTAACAAGAGATAATTTATTAAAAATGGGAATCTAGGTAGAATCAATATGTGTTTTATGTGGAAATCAGAATGAATCAATAGAACACTTGTTTCTACACTGTAATATAAGTAATAAGTTTTGGCTTACAATAAAACATGGGAATATTGAGAGTACAAGGATATATTTTTCAACATTAGAAAGTATTTGGCTATCATTTACACATTTAAATAAAATAGAAATGCAACAAAGGGGTACATTATTGAGTATATTTTAATAATTTGGCTAGAGAGAAATGAAATTATTTTTCAGAACAAGAATAAAAAACTTTTCATAATATATATAATATGGTTATATTTATATACACTTATTGGACAGGAGGTCCTCTCCAAGTAAGTCACTTTTTCAGGTCGGAAGCAATTCAAAGGGACAAATCTGGTAATTTGCAGGACATTGAAGTGAATAGTGAGAATGAAGAGATAGGAAATGCAAGTTAAAACACCTCTGATGAGGATTTCTTGGAGACTGAGGGTTAAACAAGGAATATGATGCAGTGTTAGAAGTAATGGAGGTGTTTTATGTCATTTTGAGAAACTTTCAGTTTAAATATGTAGTGAAGATGTTTTAAGAAAGTAGAATAGGAAACTTAGTTACATGGTAGAAAGAAGTAGAAAGAAGTTGCACGTATAGTGCATATTTTGGAGGTTTTTAACAACTTGTGTTTTTTGTTTTTGTTGCATGCTCTGTAAATAATGATATAAATCTTTTATATCACATTTTGTATTTATTTTGCTTTTTTTTAATGAAAGCTAGCACTCTTACTTGGAATTTGCTTTGACAAAAAAAAAATAATATAATGTCTAACATTGCAAGCTCTAGTTGTCAACGGTCAAATACTCTGGTGTTACCTAAATTAGATGTCTTCGAAAAATATTCTAGGATTCAAATTTCCGTTCATGCTAATAAAAAGGTGAAATTAAAATCCCTTACTACATTTCAAAAAAGAAATTTATAATGTATGACATTGGCACATTGCACAAAGAAAGCTAAAAAATGTAGCTAAGATTCAGAACCGGAAGCAACGTAACGAAAACAAAATTGAACAATTCATCATGGTACCACAATACAGTATCCCAAACTATATGACTCCAAGTTCTCCTGCCACCGACATAATTTTTAATTAATAAAAATGTGGTAGGTAGTTTCTTTTTTTTCTTTTTTTTTTTATCAAAAAGATGGATCCAGCCCTTCGATTAATTATTAGGTTGTTGATTTCGAGATTAATGCTATCATTTCATCTTTAATATGACTATTGCTTATTTTCAATAATGAATTGTTACAAGATATTTTATGTATAGCTTTAACTTCTTTCGTTACTATTGGAAGTTCTTCATTATAAGAACTCAATTGAAAAATTGTTCATTTTTAATTAATAAACAGTTAGCTCTTGAAGCTGATATATTGTGCGTATAAAACAAAGTACAGATGTGATCATTTAACAAAGCCTAATTATTTTTTTCTATGGACAAAAATATCCTTCTAAATTGTAAACGTATTTCTTCAAGCAAATATTGTTAATGTAACTAAATGACATGAACACATAATATTGAATATGTGTTGAATAATTTATAAAAATGTGATAAACACAGATATTATTTGAGTAACACGCAAGTTAAATGATTTTTTTCCTTCATAATATCTCTCATTGATTGGCACAGTACGATTACTAGTAATTCATAACGTAGGCAAGCGACAATAAAGAAAGAAAACAAGGTTATATATGCATAATTAGTGTACATTGCATGCATATAGGGTTCTCAAAATGGGGCGGGTCGGGTACCCATGGATCCGACCCGTCCGGATCCACGGGTACGGCGGATCCACGGGTACGACGGGGCGGGTATGCACGGGTCCGAACCCAAAACCCCCAACCCGACCCGTGATAAACTCGGGCGGGTCCAGACGGGTCGGGCACGGGTCCGGGCAGGTCGGGTCGGATCCGTCCAACTTTTTGAATTTTTTGAATTCTTTTGAATTTTTTTTTTTTTTTTTTGAATTTTTTTTGAATTTTTGAATTTAAAACTGCACATTATTTTAATATATATATATATATATATATTTTCGAATTTTTCTGATTTTTTTTTGAATTTTTTTGAATTTTTTGAATTTTTTTGAATTTTTGCGCAGATCTACGGGTTGGATTCACGGGTCGGGCACGGGCGGGTCTTGGGACGGGTCGGGCATGGATCGGGCACGGGTCTACACGGGCACGGGTTTGGAGGATTTGGGACCAACCCGACTCGTGATAGATCCGTGGATCCGAAATCCGCGGATCTGGGCATAAGTACGAGTCGGGCACGAACGGGTAGACCCGCCCGGAATTTTTTTAAACCCTGCATGCATATATGAAACCGTTAAGATAGTGCTATCTCTCCTTTTTTTTTCTTTCAAAAGAAGCTTGTTAGTGGGGGTTCACATGTCCGAGTTTTTGGAAGCATTGCATGTGCAAATATATAATTATTATATTGTTATGATTGCACAAATAATCATCCAATCACAGTACATTCTAAAGAGCTTTAACCAATGATTTTGAATTAATGAAGAATTAATATAATAGTTTAGTTGGCATTTCGTTATAATTGATAATTAGGAGTTTAATAAATTGAATGCAGCAACAAGTACTTCATCATTAGCTTAGATTGTCCTGAGCTCTAAGGATTTGGAATTCACATCCCCTGAAATGATCAGCAGCAGTGGGCTTTTCTGTATTCTCACTGCTGTTACAGCGACGAGTGCTGCCCGCACAATGTTTTTGCTACAGTACCAACGAATTTACAGCGCAACAGTGCTGCCCGCTGACCATTTCGAGACCCCGCATTATCTTGGAGATATGGATTCAAGGATTTGATGAGTGTATAAATTGTAGATATTAGGAATTAGTTGGAGAAATTCATAAAAGTGCAAATGGAACCCTTTTTAATGAAAAAAGAAAAGGCACACGGAGCAATATTAAGCTAAGAGCCTAAGACTTAATCACACATTATCACATACCTTTTGAATTATTGGTTAATTATTATATACATAAATTGAGTAAACATCCACCGATACAAAACAAAATTTTAAAGCCACACTAATTAAGGAATTAAACATTTGAAAACTAAGTATAAACTAAGAGATAAATTCTGCTTCACCGTTTGAAAAGGTTCATTTATGCTTCTTTTCTGATATCATTTCTTTACACAGAGACGGAGTCAAGATTTTAGATTAAAGATTGCCAAAATTTCAAACTATTTTTTATTTTCACTAAAATTTTATTAGAAGTTACTAATTCGTAAATGACATACTAATATACTCTTATAATTATACTAACTAACTCGTTTTTGAAAAATATTGGAAAATGTCAGACATCCCCAGCATCCTCTAGCTCCGTCCCTGCCTTTACACACTGGAATAAAAAATTATCTTTAGTGGAAACTTGTGTCTTATGAGAATATTAAATCCAACTCCCTATCAAGTGTTGGACAATTAGTTCTAGTCCTAGTACATTTTTTTTAGAATAATTCCTGAAATAAATCAAAATTCAATCAAACTGAATATCAATTATCACTTATCACTTACTGGCATCAAATAATCAACTACAAATAGAGCTGCAAACGAATCGAACTCGAACGAACTAGTTTGTGTTTGAGTTTGATTTGAAATCAATTTCGAACTAGTTTGATTTGAAATAGAACAAGTTTCGAACGAACTGTGTGAAGTTTGAGTTCGATTTGATACTAATTCGAATCGAACTCGAACTAATTACGAACTACAAATTTTTTGCTACTCAATCGAAAAGTAGTAAAAGAAGATAACAAAGATGAGGAATATTATCTAATTGACGAAGATAAATAGTAGGATGTTGGCAATGGAAAGAGTGCATGTGAACTAACTAGAAAGTATCTGAATGAAAATGAAGATGTTAGCATTAAAGATACATGAACTAACTATCTCTAATGAAAATAAATATTAAGTACATAATGTAGTTGAGAAAGAGGGAGAAAAATATCAATAACATTCGAATTATATAGTCTGCGAACAACATTCGAACTATGTCAAGTTTGAGTTTGATTTGATACTAATTCGAACAAACTCGTAGCACATACTACATATATATCAATAGTCTTGATATCATCTGACAGTTCAGATCTCTCAAGATTCGAACTGTTTTAGTTCACGAACAGTTTCAAACGTACCGACTCTAGTTTGAGTTTGATTCAAAATAATCTCGAACTAGTTTGATTTGATTTGAAACTAATTTCGAACTGAAATCGAACGAACTAATTTCGAACTTTTCTCGATTCGAACTCGAATGAATTACGAACTACGAATTTTTCTTGCAGCCCTAACTACAAACCACACAAAAAAAAAAAACATTATATTATAATTGTACATGATTGATAAATGAGGGTGACACTTGAGCTACTCAATGAAAGCCCTATATCAAGTGAGGTGGTCTAGCCTCCTTTTAGGAATACCCTATAGCCACAGGGGATCCAGTGGCTAGTTAAGAGATTTGTCTGTGTATTATTTTTCTTAATCTAAATAATGTTTTTTTTTGTTCCTCAAAAATACCTGAGTACCGTTATCTGATACAACGTTTTTGACATGTCCGCATAATATTTGTTACAACGTTGCTATGGTATCATTCAATAAAACTACTCATTTTTCTTCTGAAATTTTCTGACCCATTTCAGAAAATACGAATCCCACGGAGATACGACCAGATAGTTTAGATTTGGATTCCCGTGATTCATATTTTTATTTTGGGAAGATTTTATTTTATTTTTGTAGTGTTTTGCTTTCAATTCAATCAAACCATTAATGAACGGGAAGATTTTGAACTAGAAGGTTATGCAACTTGTACAACTTTAATATATAATAACAAGCAGTCAAGCATTTAGGTTCAGAAATCAGAATATATAACCAAAATGAGATAAGATTGAAGTAATAAAGCGTTCTTTCTCTTATCTATTGGCTTGTAGATAATAGAGCCATATGGATCCAAATCTGCTACTGTGTAGTATCGTCCAGCACAGTAGCGGACGGTCTGGATTGACCGTCAGCAATGAAAATCATGAGAGTCTTTAAACTTTGACACGAATTTTAAAACAAATAAAGAAGATCGGACGACTCTGATATTGATTTTGGATAACCAATAAATGCTAAAATACACGATGAAGGATAGACCCTTCGTAAGAAGGGCTTTATCCCTTCCACATATACAGCAGGGTTCATACAAAGAGCAACCATATCCAAATCCAAAGGCTCATTGATCTTATCCCACAAAATAGGACATGTAGTCTAAATTCATTTGTAGTCGAGTTGAAATTGATTTTGGATGGATCAATTCAATTTCAAAACAGATTGATGCACTAGCTTATAGAGCTATTGTTTTCAATCAATGGGAATAGCATGACAGGATATATATGATATTTGTTTTCAGCACAATTTTGGTCACAAACAAGTATATGATCCGGTTTAAGATAAGGGTTCATGTAAAGTCTCCAGCTAAATAATGAATTGGCAATCTCATTACAGGAAGTTGTCGTATTTACATCTGAAAAGTCATAAACAATTATTGCTATTTACATCAGGGTGGTGATGCTAAAATAGTTTAAATTTTGAGAAGATCTGAAATGTCAGATGATATTGATTGATACATATATATAGTATGTGCTACGAGTTTGTTCGAATTAGTATTAAAACAAATTCGAACTTGACACATTTCGTTCGAATGTTGTTCGCGAACTAACTAGTTTGAATCATGTTGTTATTTTTCTCTTTCTTTCTCAACAACGTTATCTACTTTACCCTCATTTTCATTAGAAATAGTTCGTTCATTCATCTTTAATGCCATCTTCATGATCATTTAGATACTTTGTAGTTGGTTCACACTCACTCTCTGCATTGCCAACATCCTCCTCTTCACCCTCTTCTATTGGATAATATTAACTCCTCTTCTTCGTTATCTCATTTTACTACTTTACGGTCGGGCAACAAGAAAAATCTTAGTTCGTAATTTGTTCGAGCTCGATTCGAATCAAATCAAATTAAACTCGAACTTCAGACAGTTCGTTCGAATGTTGTTCTATTTCAAATCAAACTAGTTCAAAATTAATTTCAAATCAAACTCAAACACAAGATAGTTCGTTCGAGTTCTATTCGTTTTAAAATTAATTTCAAATTTGTTTAAATAAAAACTGATATTTAAAATAATATTTTCATAATTATTTATTATATAATAATATTCATTAAGAAATTTTATTTTATTTTATTTTTGTGTTGTATCATAAAAGAAGAAAATTTAATGTTTAATTGAATATTATTTTTTGAAAAAAAATAGATGTGAATGAGAGAATAATTTAAATTGTAAAAGACAATGTGTAATTTATCCTTATTTATTTATTTATAATACATTTATGAAAAAATATGTGGATGTTACATATTTATGAAATAAATAGATGTGAATAAGAGAAATAATTTAGTGAATATTTTTTATGATATAAAAATGTGATGTGGGGTAATTAGATGGTAAAGAAACATATGTGGATATTACATGTAGAGTCTACAATACTTTATTTCAAATTTAAACTTTTCTTTCAAGTATAATACCTTAATACTATACTTACAAGTCACTAAAGTATATTAATGAAAACATGTATACATCCATTCATGCCTACATACTTTACTGAAAAGTTTAACTCTTATAATATGATGTTTGATATATTTTTGTTGTATTATTTCAAATGCAATATAATTTTGTGAGGTTGTATTGTATAAACAAGAAGTTATTGTGTTTATTGAATTTTAATATGTAGGTTTGATTTAGTTGTGAAAAAAAACTTGAGTTCCATGTCAAAATGTTCATAAACATTTTTGTATGTTCATAACGCATTTAAAATAACAAATCGTCAATCTAGACTTTTAAATTTAAACAAGTATTGAAAAAGTACTTTACTAATATGAAATCAGTACAAAACCTACAACAATGTTGAATATTACCGCATGATCATATTCATCAGACATTCAAAAAATTTGTACATTTTTTGAAGAAACTACTACTTGTGCTTAAGAAGGTCAAGCGAATTTCAATTTTTTTATCTTAACAATTCATGCACAAGAAATTTAAACACACACAAGCACAAGTATAATAAGACCTTATCAAAATTTAGATCAAGTAGTAGTGGTTTAAGAATTGTACTTTAGCCTCCTTTTGAGGTATTTCTTGATTGACCAACCTCCAATAGCATGGATGATCCCTTGAATCCACCCAATCCTTCCTTCAAGATTGATTGAATCACCTCTATGCTACCTAGGCCTCCATAAATCGACCTAGCAAAGCAATAGCCTCCATAAATCTTTGAAAACTTTGTGTTAAATCGACCAAGAACAAGAATTGATTTGTCACATGAACTTCTATCTTTGATAAAGACCAAGAAAGATGAAAGAAAGAAGGAAGCAACAGAGCGAATAGAAAATAAAATCATAATACTAGTGACTAAAAACTATTATATTTTTTTGTATTTAATATGTTCCCAGCCAAAAAAATGGCGTTGAAAGCTCCCTCCAATTTTATCCAGGAAATCAAAACATCATTGTTTTTCATTGATCCAACAACGTAAAGAAGAGTTTTAGTGATGTTTTGTTTCGATTCAGCAATGTTTTGTCATTTTTTTTCTAAGAAATCAAAACATCGATGTAAACAAGAATTTCAGCGATGTTTTGATTAGATGAGGGATGTTTTGTCAAACTTTATCTAAAAAATAAAAACATCATTGTTTTTCGTCGATTCATCAATGTAAAGATGAATTTCGGCGATGTTTTGCTTCGATCCATCGATGTTTATCAGAATTTATCCAGAAAATTGAGACTCGATGTTTTTCATCATTCAACGATGTTTTGCTTCAATGGAGTGATGTTTTGTCAAATTTAATTCAAGAAATCAAAACATCATTGTTTTTCACCGATTCCTGATGCAAAGAAGAATTTCAATGATGTTTTGCTTTGATCCGTGATATTTTGTCAAATTTTATCCAGGAAATTTAAGCATCCTTGTTTTTCATCGATTCAGCGATGTAAAGAAGAATTTAACCGATGCTTTGCTTCGACCAACGATGTTTTGTAAAATATTCACAAGTAGCGTTTAAGCGATATTTATTTGCATTAGCATAAAAATTATTATATTTATTTGCATCTGTTGTGCTGATGTTTTTCATTGATCCAGTGATGTTTTGCCAAATTTTATCAAAAAAAAAATCAAAACATCTATATTTGTCATCGATTCACCGATGTAAAGAAGAATTTCAGCAATGTTTTGCTTTGATCCAGCTATGTTTGTCAAATTTTATCTATGAATTCGAAACATCGATTTTTTTTCATCGATTCAGCGATGTAAAGAAGAATTTCAACGATGCCTTGCTTCGACCCAACGATGATTTGTCAAATATTCATAAATAACGTTTAAGTGATACTTATTTGCATCTGCAAAGCAGATGTGCATCAACATAAACATTTTAGAACATCTCTACTTATTCATTTAAAAAAAAGTAACTACATTTTTTCGCATCTCCAGTACTGATGTGCATCGGTATTTGCATCAGTCATTCTTATGCATCAAGTTTAAATCATAACTCTAAAGTACGAAAAAAAATTGCAAATGCTAATAAAAAATGCATATGCAATTGATCATTTTGTAGTGTCTAAACATGAAGTAGATGATAAGTTTATTCACCATAATTATTCTTACTGACATGAAGTAATATATGGGACAAATAATATGGACAGGTTGTTCGAAGTGAATTAAAACATGAAGCAAATAATGGGTTAGTGATGAGCAATCTAAACATGAAGTAAATAATCAAAAGATTTCTCAAGGAAAACACGTCATGAATTAAAACTTTCAAAGCAAGAATTTCAACATCAGCTGGTATCGACTGGTAAACAACCCATTTAAATATAGATAGGCAGATAACAGTCTTGAATATATGAGTACCAGAACCATATGTGCACAGGTAAATACCATGAATATCATCATCAGGGGCGGATGCAGGTAGTTTCGGAGGGCAAGTGCTCTCTCTTGGAAAAAAAATTGCAAAAAAATTTAGTGTATTTATACGATTTTTCAATTTTTTTTTGCGAAATAATCATATATATTTGAAAATCTTTATTATTTTGCCTCCTGAATTTTTTTATAAATCTTGTCTCATCCTGACGAAAATACTGAATCTGTACCAGAATGTTATCACTAACTGACCAACATGTACCCAACTGACAAAACCGTAAGAAAATTCCATACTCGGACTATTAATCCAAAGTCCAAAGGACAAAGTAAATATAAAATATGGAAATCATGCATTAAACATGACAAAACAAAACGGTTGTCAGCTATGCCACCCAGATGCTTCAAATACTTTAGTGCACTCGTGTAGAATACTTCTCCGATACTCGGATACTCGAATGCTTCTTGGGATGCGTATCAGATACGTCACTTGGCATATTCGAGAAATGACATATCCGAGACTGAAGTATCTGATTATTTGATTTACTTTGACCGGCGAATTTGATCTCCAATACGCCTCGATACGTTTTGATACTCCATGTGATAATTAGGACTTGTAAAACCGTTGATAATTTTTGTTATATCGCTGGAAAAATGTGTGGGAAATGAAGCTTGGAGGGAATTTGAATTCAAAGCCACTTATCATCAAGATATCTTACCACTGCGTCATCTCCTCTCTTGAGTATAATAATAGTCTTTGTTATATATATTTACTTATATATTATTTTTAATTCTAATATATTAAATTACTTTTTAAATTAAAGTTTAATATATATAGTCGTACCTGCTATGGAATTCTGATATACCTACGAAATAATAAACCTTAGTTCCCACGTTTATAGTTGCAAAAATACAACTACATTGTGTACTTAAGGGTCGGACCCACAAAAACAAGTCGAATTACATTGTAACTAAAGTTGTTAAATTAAACTAAACTAAAGTCGAATTACATTTAGATCTTTGCAATTTAATTTAATTTTGAAAGAAAGTTGCTGTTGAAATCAGATTGTTGTTGGTTTAATTAAATTAAACTAAAACTAAAGTTTACACATTTAAGAAAGCATGTGATGAGGATTAGAGATTTCTAGAATATCATATCCACTCTTGTTACTATTTCTATATAAACCAGATCTAAATTAGCATAATTTTCATCTTTGAACAAGTACAAAATAGTAAAGTTATAGATTTTTCGTTTATCTTCTAACGAACTTTAATTCACCAAATTCTGACATCATATAAGAAAGTTATGTGTAAAATAGTCGACAATGCGCAACATCCGAATGCCAAATATAGGTACGACATATGGGATGCTTGTACGTCCGTATAACTTAAGAATTACCAAAACATGGCTAGGTATCTGAATTTGCTTGTATGAGGCTCCTACGGCTGTATGGGATGCTTATGGTTGTATCCATGTCTCCTATGATCGTATGTGGTAAAAGTAGAGCTAGAAAAGTGGCCAAGTACAAAGCTGTTCCGAGATGAAGTTGTACGGTCGTACACCATAGTACATACGGTCTTATATATGGCATGTATAAAAGCCCAATCCATAGAGTTCATTCTTAGCTTTTCAACGCAATATGAATCGCCTCAATCGGTGTTCGAATGAAGAAGTTATGATCAAACACTAAACGTTGCGCGCCAGAAATCTACAGTTGAATGTAGCTTGTTTCCAACCGTTCGTTTAAGTTCCTTAGACCACTAAACACTTGTTTTTTGTAATAAAAATATAACTAGATCAGTAACTTGAACTCTAGTATATTTCTAACCTAATTTAACCTAATTAAACTCAAATTTGACTTAAAACAACACAATTAACTTAGGTTTAAGTATATCATATTTCAGCTTATGAACCGTATCTAAGGATTTTTAAAATCGTCGTATTGATCCATCCATATCATATCGGATACAATGTCCGCATCCACACTCTGTGACATAGGTTGTCAGATGTCATAAATCAGAGAAGTGCCAAACAAGTTGAGAACCTGATAGTTAGGTTTTGGTTTTACATAACTAATATGCATCTCCACATCAGTCTTCTTTTCTTTTGAAAGTAGCAGATCAGTGTCATTTCATCAAAGACAACTATATCTATTTCAAAAATGCCGACTAAATAAATATCGACATAAACTTCCAAAAGTTGAGCTACACCCGGCTTATAGTATCCACGATATGTGATATCATTATTTTTTGAAGTGGGATCTGTCTCTGCCTATGTATTTTTTTTTTTTTTTTGCATAGACTGTTCCAAGTTAGAAAAAATGAGTCTTGAATAAATTTGACGAATCAACGTAAAAATTCAGTCATTCTCACCTATTTATTGGATTTTCTCTCTAGTCTATCTAACTTGTTTTGGACTAAAGCCTTTGTTGTTGTTTGAAGTGAGATCTGTGATGTCTTGTTAAAGGCACATCGATTAAACTTTTTCAATTTGTGGATCACGAGAGAAAAATGATATGCAAACAATTAAACATCTGTCTGGACTTGCATATTTGATTTGATAGTAATTAATTCTCCAGAAATTTTTACTGGTGTTTCAATTTTGGAGCATGAGAGGACAATTGTTATTTCAAAAGGCACAGAAGAAAAAAATACTGAGCATATTAGTAAGTTCATCATACAGGATTACCAGCTAACTTCTGGAGAATTAATTACAAGCAAATCAAGCATGCAGCATCTAATTTAATGTATGTTTTTTATTACATATCATTTTCGCAATATTCTTGACCATGGCCATCCAACCAAACATGATAATAATCTCTTTACTAATATGTTTGGTAAAGAGATAATTAGCTCTGCTAATGGCAATATTCTTGACCATGGCCATCAACATACAGGAGCTGCTAACAGCCCCCTCTTAACTGTTCCCCTTACACGTCTCTCACTACAAGACAAAAGTTTTCTCAATAACAACATTCTAACTAACTACCATTAGCAGAGCTAATTTCCATTCTTGAGAATGAATATTAACGTTGCGCGTCCAAGTCTTTATATAAATCATACGAAGCTTTAATAATTGTGTGTCCAAGTCTTTATATTATATAAAACTGCACACTTTAATTAAATTTTGCTACAATTTTACTGTAATTTGGCTGCAATTTGCTGTAATTTGCTACATTTTGCTGTAATTTGCTGCATTTTTGCTCCGATTTGGCTATAATTTGCAGCAAATTAACATTTCGCGCGTCCAAGTCTTTATAAAAGTCATACAAAGTCTTAATAGTGACGTGTTCAAGTCTTTATATCACATAAAACTATGTATTTGAATTCAAGTTTGCTGCAATTTGACTGCAATTTTTTTTGCAGTTTTAAATATAAAGACTTACTTTTTATAATATACGACTTGATTGTTACAATATAGAGACTTACTTGTACTAATATAAAGACTTGAAAGTTCTAATTTTGCAGCAGTTTTGTTGCATTTATAAATAAAAGGACTTGTCTATTGTAATATATAGACTTGGTTATCATAATACAAAGACTTGCTTGTTCTAATATAAAGTCTTGAATGTTCCAATTTTATAGCAGTTTTGTTGCATTTATAAATATAAGGAATTGTCTGTTGTAATATAAAGATTTAATTTTCATAATATACATACTCGCTTGTTCTAATATAAAGACTTGCATGTTCCAATTTTGCAGTAGTTTTGCTGCATTTTAAATATAAAGATTTGCATATTGTAATATAAAGACTTAATTTTCACAATATAGAGACTTGCTTGTTCTAATATAAATATTTGCAGAATCACATAGATACCAATTATAGAAAGAAACTGAAAGTGCATGCAAATAATGGTTACTATTGCAAGGTGCTACCTTAATTCATTAGACATCAGCCCCCATATAATACAAATCCAAAAGAGAGAGTTCATATAACAATAGCATCTAGCGTAACCATACTTAAATAACATACAACCCATGAAATATCTCATTGGTAATGTGTTGACACATTTGAAAATTTCTCCATTAATTGTTGCGATATCTCGTCCCTTTGTCGTGCACGATTTGCCAAAACATGTGTTGGTACTAGCGCATCTCTCCTTATAAATCTTATTGATATACCAGTATTTTGCGGCACCTCCTTCATACTTTACTATCTTACTGTAAACCTAGGCGGCCTAGGTTATGGACAATTTTTCGTTTAACTAACAATTAGGAACTTAATTTCAATCTCACCAAATGCAATTACAATACACAATGATTCAAATTAGTATGCGGAAGCGTAATACAATTTCTCAATTAATTAACTCAAGTATATGTCACTAACTCCTATTTAAGCAATTCAATCACAATTAACACAATACAAATAGGAATTAGTAAATTGAAATAGCAAAGAGTAAAGAGATGGCTCAATCGCGTGTTGACGGAGTTCGGCTTGCACCAATACCTCGCCTACGTCTCCGGGTCCCCGGTGCCCCCGCTTCTTGCGGTAAAAAGCCCGGTCCGCTTCAATAAACAAAGTTGCAGTACAAAAGTGGAATCCAACTCTCTTTACACACACCGGTAGAGTAATTGGACCCTAGGTTTAATCAAACGGTTCACAATGGAAACAAAAGAAAGTAGATAATGGTTCTCTAAACTAATAGTACAACTAATCTCTTAATAGACAATGGAACAATTTGGCTAATTAAAATTGGGAGATTATGAAATGGATTTAGCTATTTAATGATAAGCTCAAAGGCACAACAATGGCTGCTGGAAAGTTTTCTTGTTTTTGCTAAAGGTTTTTTTGTCAAATAAAAGTGAAGAAGATGGTCCCCTTTTATACCTTTTCATTTCTGCACAAAATTAGGTTTTCGGAACATAGCGTTATAACGCCAAGTTATATAGATAACACAGCGTTATAACGCCATCATGAGTTAGGACAAAATTTTATGACGTTAGATTTGTATTTTTGTGCAGGTTGTACTTAGCGTTATAACGCCAATCTATGTATAAAACATAGCGTTATAACGCACGTCCAAGTCAGGACAAAATTTTGTGACGTTTGAATTTTGAACTAGCGTCATAACGCCAAGTATGGCGTTATAACGCTATGCCAGAATTTCCAGTACTTAGAAGATTTAGCCCTCTTTGAACACACTGGCGTTATAACGCATGGTATGACGTTATAACGCCAACTCTCTGGAAATTTGGTTGAAAAATATGTTTTTGAGCAAAATGATGTTTTTGAGAAAATTGAATTCATCATGATGATCTTATACAATATTTAAGATTTAATTTCAGCCATTTGGAATTTTATCAAATCATTTATTATTTTAAAATGAGGTTTCAAAATTTGCATCGTTCTAGCGTTATAACGCTTATCCTGGCGTTATAACTCTAGAGTTCAGGACTTAACCAAATTGGCCAAGTACCTTACTCTGGCGTTATAACGCCAAATGTAGAGTTATAATGCTATATGTCAGGACTTAGCCAATTTGGCCAAAAACCTGACTTTGGCGTTATAACGCTAGTATTAACGTTATAACGCTAACTCTCTGGAATTTTGGTGAAAATTTTGCACTTTTGAAAAATAATATTTTTGGACAAATGAATTTTATATTCATAAACTTTAGCAATATTTAAGAGTTATTATTGCTATTTTGGAATTTATTGCTATCTTAGTCTATTTTAAATTTCCATTTTAAAATCTTAAAATTCTGGCGTTATAACGCCTTAATTGGCGTTATAACGCCTTAATTGGCGTTATAACGCCTTAATTGGCGTTATAACGCCAAGTACAATGTTCCTTGTACTCAGCCATTTCGCAGGGTTGTGCACATTGGCGTTATAACGCCATGTTGAGCGTTATAACGCTAATATGTATTTTGTTCTGAATTTTGCTATTTGTGTTTTAACTCCCAATTTTAAATAACCAAAGTTCCAAAAAGTTAAACCTATATTCTTCTATAATTTCTTGAGATCTTCAGCTCGTAATTCCTTGGTTTAACTCCCCTTGCTTAACTTGATCTTGCTTTGAATATCCTGCATCAATTCTCACAAATTTTGATGAGATTACACGTTGTTTTGCAAATCAACAAACTTGAGAAATTATTTGAGTCAACAATCTCCCCCTTTTGTTGATTTGCAAAACCCTAAATCATATGTGCACAAGAGATGAAAAGATTTTAAGAGTTTGTGCACATATAAATTATTCTCCCCCTTTTTGAAAATCATACAAAAGGGATTCAAAATTGATTTGAACGTTGTTTCTAGCTCCCCCTTACTAATAGCTCTCTCTCAAGTTGTGCTTTTCGAAATTCTTGAAAGATTTTGCTATTTTAACATGTGTCTTGTTTGAATGTTAGCTATGGCTCCCCCTCAAAGCATGCATACCCCCTTCAAATCATATATTCCAATGTACTAATTTTTTAAAACTGAATGTGTTCAATCACAAACTTTTATGATCAATCAAGAAATTGAATTTGACAAGGAAGTAAATCATATGTAACTTATGACATCATATCAAACGCATCATGCAAGGATACTAAGCGTTTTGTTCACATACAAACATAACATGTTTTTCATAGCAAACACCAACATAGCATAGGTTCAACAAACACACAAACAAGCATAGCAAGCAACATTTAAAACAAGGAAACTAATTTAGAACACTAAACCTAAGCGTCGGGCTCACTCCTCACGTGCCTCACCCATCTCGATGTCGTCATGTACCGGCTCCACTGCATCACTTCCTTGCACCACCTCTCCTTGAGAAGCACTTGAAGACCCAATGGTTGGTCTTTTCTTCTTCTTCCTCTTCCTCTCCGGAATCTCGGGCCCGAGACGCTCTACCATTTTGATTTTGAAGTTAACGTGATCTTGGTAGAATTGTTCATATTGCCCTCACATCCAACCTTGAAACTCCGTATTTGAGGCATAATATTCCGCTTGACGTGCTTCCATGGCACTCATCCTATTTCCCATTTGCCCCATGCTTTCTTCCATATCCACTTGCTGTTTCTCCATACGGTCATTTTGCACTTGGATATTATTCAAGGCGGCAAGAATTGCTTGAATGTCTTCGGTGTTGGATGGTGCAAAGGCTTGAGTTTGAGAGGTTTGACCTTGTGGTTCGGATTGGTCCTCGGGATTGGGATCGGTATATTGGTTGATAGCCGCATTTGGTTCCTTGATCCACCGATTCAAAGGATTGGATCGATTTATCCCATACTCTTTTGCCCCGGTATCTGCATCGGTGTCGATTAAAATCCACCCAATAGAGGTCATATGGTCCCAAAAGTTTAGAGCGGGGGTTAGTTCCAGGGACTTGGGTAACAGAATGCCGTTTGCCTTAATGATCTTGTGCACTAAGTGGGCATAAGGAAAGCTTTTGGAGGGATCGGTGTAAGCACCTTTCATGTGTCGGTAAATAATATAGGGTATGTTGAACCGGCGTTCATTGAATGTGAGGAGATGCTTGAGAAAGAAAACCGTAAATGACTCAAGATTGGTCTTGTATTTGGCTTTGGGGGTTAGGATGTTGTTAAGGAAAATGTATGGTACCCTATGCACGTTTGGCAACTTTGTTGAGTAAGCGGCCATATTGAACCATTGTTGGTAGAGGATTACCGGATCCTCCTCTACCGGCCACTTCTTCATGATGTACACTTCATCACCCTCATTTGCTAACCCTATGACCTGAGCAATTGAGTCGAGGGTGATATGGATTTCCCTACCCCCCCAAGTAGGTAATCAATGAGTGGCGTTCTTCGCCAATTTGGAGATTTGCATATAAGGCTCTTACCAATGTCTCATTGAAGGGTTCGTCGCATTCGAGAAGCGGCCTCCAACTCCAGTGGTTGATGTATTTCTCCACTAGGTTGCCTTCCCACTCCGGAAGCGAGCCGTGACGGATGTAGTAGTAGCATGTGGCGATTGCTCGATTTTTGGTCCCGGAGAAATTCACGAAGGCATCCTCGTCTCGAAAGACATGGCATATGGAGGGTTGTGATAGACATGGCATATGGAAATGAAATCAAATATGAGTTTCATTTCTAGCCTATCCCAACTCGTTTGGGACAAAAGATTTTGTTGTTGTTGTTGTTGTTGTTGGACATCCCTGTTGTTTATAAACTTGATTTGTACCAAGGTTCTTGTGAACCATGTTCACTTGTAAGATTTTTTTATTTTTATTCATTGTCCGTAGGATTACAACACACCCATAAACAAATCAGAAAATAAACTTGAAAAACTCCTCCTAAAAGTAGTTCATAACGGAGCTTGAACTCTCTCCCATGAATATCTTGTGCCTCACCACTACAATAGGTAGGATTTGGCATGTTCACTTGTAAGATACTAGTAATATGTGGTGAGATATATAGGGATGCCAAAAGGCTAGCAGGCCAATTTTCCAAATCACAGCCTCTTAAAACTATGGCTTAGCCTGAAAAAGGGGCCTAGGTCTTTTACTTTCTGGCCCAAGTTGAAATGGATCTGAATAGAACCAACCTAGCCCGGAATGCATTCATCAGGAGTGCGGGGAAAAAATGTGACCATGGCATCAAAACTACCTGAAAGCTGTTCTTCTGCCGCGCAGTAGCGACAGTCGGCTCAGATTTTTTACGCTGTAAGCTACGAATGATCCTTTAATTCAGAGGGTCTGATATTATAAAATTTAACTTGCACGAATCTCGATGCAAATCAAAGGTTAAGATTTGCTGCGCAACACGCACAGTGTTTTTGATGCACGTTAGAAGATCTCATTCCGAACTAACTAGTTAGTAACCCTTGATTCAGTGGCGGAGCCACGTTGTCCCAGGGGGGTGCAGCTGCACCCCCTGGAAAAAAAAATTTCAAAAATGACCATATATTTTTAAAAAAAATTCACAAATGACCATGTATTTGAAATTTTTTTGCATAAATGACCATGTAAAATAATTTTTTTGCAAGAATAACCATCATTTCGAACCCCCCCTGGAAAAATACCGTAAATCTTGAATCCTCCTGGCGAGAATCCTGAATCCGCCACTGCCTTGATTAGAAGTTAAGATGCATTATCCTTTGGACAACTGGTATTTATTCCCTTTTCATTACTTGTACATTTATATTACAATAGTACAATATGAAAACACAAAAGTTGAACCCAGGCTTTTTATGGACTCCATACCTACATTTTCATAACTTGTACCGTTATATTGCAACATTGTATGATGAAAATACACAAGTTGGCTATCCCAGGCTCTTTTTAGTGTGCCTAGGCTCGACCCAGAGCCATCAAGCCAACCTGGGTTTACTGTCAGATCAGACTTAAATTTAACATCCAAAGTGTATGTTGGTAAAAGACATTCAGGTCGTTGCAATAGACCAATTAATATAGAAGGACAAAAAGAAAAAGAATCTGCAGGTTCTAAACTGGTATTGTTTCTATCTAGATGCCTAGCGTACAGATATAAACAAAATCAATGAAGTAATCTAATGTATCAATAGATCACAAAAAAAAATCAATTTGAAAAGGATCAAAGAAATAACAAACAAGAAAAAGTAATTCTGTTGCAAATACCTAACTTGAGAACCATGTTGAAATGGCAAGAAGAAGAACCATCAACCCTAATCCATATGCTACAAGCTTGTCAGAATCCTTGTCCCCTATTTTTCCTTCTAGAAGTTCCAACCACTCATCCAAGCTATGTTGGAACCTAATTTCCCCTATTTACCACATTAGTAAGCTTACATATTATACAAGCCAAGAAAGAGGGAAAGGAAACAAACCGGACTGCAAAGAGCTAATAACAGTATTAAGGACATGAACTGACCCAACACAAAAACAGATACTACAAAAAAATAATAATAGATGAATACATTGATTACTAAGGAGGTCGAATAATTAATCTTACTTTTTTTACTCTGGCTGTCTGTTTTACTGGGATCAGCTCGGTCCTCTGAAACAGTTTTGGAAGTGGCACTTTCTGCATTTGAAGTTGTATATTCACTTTTGTGTGCAACAGAGAATCCGGTATATGCTGAGTCCGTGGGAATGGTCTTCATGACTGATCCAAAGAAATTTGTGACAGGGACCTAGCAACAGTTACGAATATTATTTTGTGGAACTGTAATAACGATAACTGCACAAGTTTGGTATGAGGGCAAACAAATATCACGTTAGCCAGGATATAATAACTGTCAGCATGAATTAATAAGTACACATTTGGACCTACACTATCTCCTACTGTTATTTCTTTTTCTTTCTTTTGCGGGCCGGAATGGAACTGGCCAGGGAAAGCTCATCTGAGTGACGCCAGCAGCTTTACAAAGCCCTATTTCTTTTTTTTGAGGAAAGACAAAGCCCTATTTCAATTTTGCTATCTCAGATTGGTTGTAGGTGGCCAGAGATGGGTTTCAAAATAGGTAAAGTAGCCAACAGAGGCATAAAGTAGTATAGGGATAAGAGAATAGTTCTACCCTTTCTAGAAAGAGTTTTAAATATTAAATCAGATGGAAGCTTCAACTTGAGTAGTAGTAAAGTAATTGTCAATTTAGAGGTAATTGCAAGACAAACATACTGTGTTTAACGGCCTTTCATAGAGGTCCATGCGGTAATAGGCAGTTGACATCAGCAAAGTTGGATCATATGATGTAAAAAGACTGCAAAAATAAACAAAATTAATTATCATTTTTGTTCACATTTCTGTTAGTATAGGAGAGTACAGAGATGTGCACAAGGTAACATTGAAATCTGAAAAAAATTTAAAAACTGCTGATTATGTGCATAAATATCAACCATGGTTTGTGGGTCAACCCGGTAACCAATCTGTACAGCGGTAATTCAACATTACCTGTTCAAAGAAGCATTGCTATACATATCAAGTCTCTTGAAAAATGCAAGTGTGTAAAATGTAAATCTGTCTACAACTGACACACCAACCTACACTAAAACAGTAATCTTCATTAGTGAAAAATGTGGAGATATAGGAAACTACTCTAACATAGTGAATAAATCCTTACATCTGGGTCAAGGTGGTGTGAGTAAGAATTCTCTCCTTTCATGCTACTTCCTATTGCCACAACCCCCGGCGATTGAAGCTGCATCCAAGTGTTTATTTTAAATAATGTTTGAATAAGCTTCACTGAACCTAAATAGGCAGGACTGTTTGTCCGGGTACTGGTATTGTGAAAAGTGCCTTGATACCACTTAGAACAGAAGGATAACATGAAACCTAACTCTAAACATTTGGTAGAAATCGGACAGGGAGTACAGTTACAGTAACAGAAGATAGAGCAGGAGTAAGGAACCTGGGAGAAAAGAGTAGCAGCTTGACAGGTATCAACCATTATCAGCAGCTCCTTAAATCTAAAGGAATATTAAACATGCAACTTAAATCAATGCAAAAAAGAAAAAAAGAAAAAAAAAGCAGGATGTCAAAGCTCCACAAACAACTTGTGATTATAGCATAGTTTAGCAACCTCCCAGACCTGACATACTGGTGAGCTGGGCAATTATTAAGAAAAATCAAATAATTCTCTTGCCCATTATTTTCTGCTCCAATTTTATAAAGATAATCTCAGTCATTAAAAACATGAAGTGTACAATGATTCTCCATCAAGTTAAAAGAAATAGAAATTGGAAATTGGGCCCAGCCAAAAGAGAAATCCAGAAACAAGAACAAAGATTAAGGAGACCATTCTTTGCCCCGGATAATTGCATTTTGCAAATATCAAAAGCCATGAGAGCGCTCACAAGGATGTTTATTGTGAAAAAAACTTCCAATGTTAAAGTAATCTGACCGATTTTTCTCTTTCATTTGCTTCAATGCATCTGCTAAATCATGGCTCTGTAACTCTTCAGTGTCTTGAAATTTGAGAAACTCATTGCCACCATGGCCTGTCATGTAGAGAAGTATGTGGCTTCCTTCGTCACTTAAGAGACGCTTTGACCGAGGCACAGCTGCTTCGTGTCTTCCAGTCAGTACTCGCAGGAAGTTCTCCACTGTCACTTCATAACCCCGGTAATCGACCTATATCATAAAAACAAAATTGTTTAATTTACTGAAGCAGCAGGCCTAGATATTGGTTAATATAGGCTGGTACATAATCATATCATACCAGCCAGCATGTGATGTCACACAAATAGGGTTATAAACTAACAAACAAAAGGAATGGAGAAAGCTAATTTCTACTGACTCCAAGCTGGTATGATTCAGTACAAGTAGCCAGAGACCAACCATATTCGGTGCTGTGCCAATACGACAACTGCTGAATCTGATCTTATCACAAAAAACAATACACCACTCTAATACTCTATGGTACGAGGAAACAATAATGTCCTGTCATGTAGACTGTATCCATATATTAGTTGAACCCATCACCCCCAAAAATTAGGTAAATTTTAGTGCAGACTGCACAACTAACCACTGTAGCAATAATTGGTACTGTATTGCACCAGCATCGCGAGCATTTCCAAAAGGCATCATGACAATACTTCTAGAAACTTAGAACATTAAGTAAAAATTGAAGAAACAGAAATCACCTCTACATTATCCCCATATAGATTAAGTTGGTGGTTTTCATTATTGAACACTTGTGCTGGGTAATTATTCCTCGTGTTACAAGCCATGTCATCAGCCAACATGAGAATTATTCTTTCATCAGGTATACCCAATCATTTAACCGTTCTGGAATCATAAAATTAATATTAAATTACAAGTTATTGAAGGACATTGGTCAAGAAGGCTTTAGGGAAAGGAAAAGAAATGGAGAAACATGTAAGATGTAAGTTGTTGTGTCATCTGGCACATAGTCTGAGTCAGGAGTAGGAAGCAGTGAGTCGAACTGTTTTGTTGGTTGTTATTTGATATTTTGTATTTTGTTTTGGGTTTCCTGTTTTAGAAGATTGTGATAATATCTTCTGAATAATAGTCTTTAGTTAGTTTACTTATTAGGTGTATGAAAAATAAGAAATCATGCACTACTTAGTTAAGAAATATATTAGGATATTTACTTTCTGTTTTTGATGTAACTGGTAATGAATAAAACGTTGAGATATTAGAAAATGGTGCCGCAATTTTGCACCACAAAACTGTTTCTTTCTTCTCAAACTTCTAACATTTGGTATCAGAGCTTTGGGCTTTGAATCATGGAAAATTCTAGTGACAAGAGTGGAGAGAAAACACAATCGGGTATGGTTGCAAGAGTGGGAGTGCCAATCCAATATCCTGTACTGAATGATACAAACTATGGCTTATGGGCTGTAAAAATGAAAATCATACTACGGGTACTGAGTGTTTGGGATGCAATAGAAGGCATGGAACCTGTCGATAAAGAGAAGGATCAGGGAGCCTTGGCTGCTATCTCTCAGGCGGTCTCTGATGCAGTAATAATGGCAATTGCTGAAAAAGAGACAGCAAAGGAGGCGTGGGAGACCATAAAGCAGATGAGTGTAGGGGAGGACCGTGTCAGAAAAGCAAGGGCACAAGTTTTGAAACGACAATTTGATCGGATGATCATGTCAGATACTAACAGCATAGTGGAATTTTCCCAGAACTTAATTAGTGTAGTAGGAGAAATTAGATCTCTCGGGGGAGATTTGAAAGATAATGTTGTAGTAGAAAGATTATTTAGCGCGGTACCAGATAAATTTCTGTCTATTATCGGAACAATAGAGCAGTGGGGTGACATCTCAACGATGCATGTGTCAGAAGCAATAGGACGTCTGAGAGTGTTCGAAGAAAGCCTGAAGGGCAGGCAACAAGACAAAGATGAAGGCGAGAAACTGATGCTCACACGCTCACAGTGGGAGGCATTATCCTTGAAAGAAAAGAGGGTTGGAGAAGGATCTGCTGATAAAGAAGGATGGCAGAGAGGAGAACACGAGAAGAAACCATACAGAAAATTCGACAAAACAAAGATCAAGTGCTTTAATTGTTCAGTATACGGGCATTTTGCATCAGAATGTCGTAAACCAAAGAAGGAGAGGGTGAATCTGATAGAGAAAGAAGAGAATGAACCAGCACTTCTCATGAATGAGGTCATAAGAATTGAAACCAAAGAAACAGCAAATGAAGTCTCCGAGGCACTGTGTTTAGGTGCAAAGGTGAAAACTCGAGAGAATGTCTGGTATATGGATTCAGGAGCAAGCAATCATATGACAGGGTGCTTAGAACAATTTACAAGCCTTGACACAACAATTCGAGGTATGGTAAAACTTGGAGATGGATCAAAGGTGCCTATAGGAGGGTGTGGGACCGTAATTATCAAGGAAAGTGAAGGAAAATAAAGGGCTCTGACTGGTGTATACTATATACCAAAGTTAACAAGTAGTATCATAAGTTTAGGCCAACTCGAAGAAAGAGGCTGCAAAGTGCAAATTGAAGGTGGCAGCCTAAAAGTGCTAGATAAAGATGGGAGGTTGATCATCCAAGTCCAGAGATCCAAAAACAGGTTGTATATTCTGAAAAACGAGACAGTGAAGTCTGTGTGTCTAAGAACAACCATTGAACTCAATGCACGAAGGTGGCATACAAGGTATGGGCACATTAATTATCAGTCTCTTTCTAAGATGTCTCAAGAAAGTATGGTAGAAGGGTTACCAAGAATCGAATGCACAAAAGAAGTGTGTAGAGGCTGTATGACTGGCAAGCAGCGCCGAGCAGGATTCCCACGAGAAACAGACTTTAGAGCAAGTGAACCATTGGAATTACTTCATGGTGACTTGTGTGGACCGATCACTCCTCCCACTCCAGTAGGTAACAAGTACTTTCTACTCTTGGTAGATGATTATAGCCGGTACATGTTGATCGTACTCATGAAAACCAAAGACAAAGCCTTTAGTTCATTCAAAGAAATCAAAGAAGAAATTAAGGTAGAGAAAGGTGCAAAGGTTAAGGCACTTAGAACAGATCGAGGAGGGGAGTTCAGATCAAACGAATTTGTCGAGTATTGCAAGACAATGGGTATTAAGAGATTCTTGACTGCACCATACTCACCACAACAAAACGGGGTGGTCGAGAGAAGAAATCAAACCATTTTGGGAATGGCACGAAGCATGATAAAGAGCATGTGTGTTCCTTCAGAGTTTTGGGGAGAGGCTGTGACAACCGCTGTATACATTCTGAACCGAGCAGCAACAAAAAGCCTGACTGGTGTTACTCCGTACGAGGCATGGTACAGAAGAAAACCAAAGGTGGATCATTTTCGAACGTTTGGGTGCTTGGTACATGTAAAGGCAACAAATCCATACCTTTCAAAACTCGATGATAGAAGTTCAGTTATGGTACTGATTGGGTATGAAAAAGGGTCTAAAGCTTACAGAGTGTATAATCCAGTCACCAAGAAGGTACATGTGACACGAGATGCGATATTTGAGGAAGACAAGACATGGGAGTAGGGTATTGGAGAAAGCAGCACAAGCACTCAGAGCAACACTGGTTTCAATCTAGAGTATGAGCACAGTGAACCACTTAATGAATTAGGTGATGAATTTCAGGAAGACAATGAAGGGGTGATGCAAGCAACTCCTGATTCACCCACATTTGTCCAAGAACAGGCAGAAGATACTGATCATGAGGTTTCAGAAGGTTCACGAGGAACACCAGTAAGATTGAGGAGCCTTGAGGAAATTTACAGTGAGACTGAACCGATACAGCAAAGTCTTTCTGATGTGTGCATGTTTGGAATAGAAGAACCAATGAATTACAGTGAGGCAGTAAGAGATCGAAACTGGAAGCAAGCCATGACAGAAGAAATTGAAACCATTTTAGATAACAAAACTTGGAGTCTCTCAGAACCAGTAGAAGGTCAGAAAGTAATTGGGCTCAAGTGGGTATTTAAGCTAAAAAAGGACTCTGAAGATAGAATTGCAAAGTACAAGGCCCGCCTCGTTGCAAAAGGGTATGTTCAACAGCATGGGATTGATTTTGATGAAGTGTTTGCTCCTGTAACTAGAATGGAAACTGTGCGTATGATTATGGTGATAGCAGTGCAAGAGGGGTGGATGCTGCATCATATGGATGTCAAGTCAGCATTTTTGAATGGATAATTGAAAGAAGTCGTTTATGCTGCACAACCACCGGGCTTTGAGATAAAAGGGCAGGAACACAAGGTGTTAAAATTGCACAAGGCACTCTACGGCCTGAAGCAGGCACCAAGGGAATGGAACTTCAAGCTGGATTGCACATTGAAGTCCATGAATTTTGAAAGAATCAAATCAGAACATGCAGTCTACAGAAGAAAGCAAGGTGAAGGAAACATCTTAGTGGGAGTTTATGTAGATGATTTGCTAATTACAGGAACATGTGAGGTAGAGATTGCCAAGTTCAAGGGGGAGATGATGGAGAAATTTAAGATGAGTGATCTAGGCTTATTGACATATTATCTTGGCATAGAGGTGAAACAGACATGCAACACGATAACTCTGTGTCAGCAAACCTTTGCTCGGAAAATTCTAAAAGATTGTGGCATGGAAGAGTGTAATCCGACGCAAGCACCTATGGAAGCCAGGCACAAACTCAGCAAGAACAGCAGCGCACCCCCAGTTGATCAAACCAGATATAGGAGCATTGTTGGAAGCCTTCGATATTTGTTACATACTAGACCAGACCTGGCATACTCAGTAGGGATAGTGAGTCGATTCATGGAATCTCCCACAATTGAGCACATGGCAGCTGTGAAACACATTCTCAGGTACATAAGAGGAACAACTGGTATGGGGTGTTGCTATAAGAAGGTACCAAGAGAAGAGCAGAACTTTGTTGGGTTTTCTGATAGCGATATGACAGGGGATCTGGACGACAGAAAAAGCACTACTGGTGTAATTTACTTTCTGGGAAGCAATCCAATCTGTTGGTTTTCGAAGAAGCAAAAGGTTGTAGCTCTATCCTCTTGTGAAGCCGAGTATATAGCAGCTGCATCAGCAGCATGTCAAGGTATCTGGTTAGAAACATTACGTGTAGATCTGGCTGGGGAGATACCACAGAAGATAAAGCTCAAGGTAGATAACAAATCTGCAATCTCGTTGTGCAAAAATCTTGTATATCACGATCGGAGCAAACACATAGATACTCGTTTTCATTTTATAAGAGAGTGTGTGGAAGAAGGTAGAATGGATGTTGAACACGTTGGGACAAATAACCAGCTTGCTGACATTCTAACTAAACCGTTGGGAAGAGTGAAATTTCTGGAACTCAGAGAGAGGATAGGAATGCAAAATGTCAAGAAGACACAACAAGCTTAAGGGGGAGAATGTAAGATGTAAGTTGTTGTGTCATCTGGCACATAGTCTGAGTCAGGGGTAGGAAGCAGTGAGTCGAACTGTTCTGTTGGTTGTTATTTGATATTTTGTATTTTGTTTTGGGTTTCCTGTTTTAGAAGATTGTGATGATATCTTCTGAATAATAGTCTTTAGTTAGTTTACTTATTAGATGTATGAAAAATAAGAAATCATGCACTACTTAGTTAAGAAATATATTAGGATATTTACTTTCTGTTTTTGATGTAACTGGTAATGAATAAAAGCGTTGAGATATTAGAAAATGGTGCCGCAATTTTGCACCACAAAACTGTTTCTTTCTTCTCAAACTTCTAACAAAACATAGCACTAGGAAGACCGAAAATAAGTTAATTTTTCCTTTTATATGTACCAAGAATTCAGATTACCTATAAAGAGACAGCGTATTTGCCATATGCCGGTAATTAAACCTGGTCAAGATTAAATAGAAGATTAGATCAGTTCTGCCATTAAAACAAGATGGTGATTACATAACATAAGCAATTATTTTTGAGAAAGCATATTTTGCGACTCCAAAATTCACAATTCCGAGTTTCAGCAGTCTACTTTGCTTTAGAGTTTAGATCAATACATAAAACATAACAGATAGCTAAACGAATAACAATAATGCTTGAAACACCACGAGAATCAGGTAATTACCAGAAACGAGAAGTACAAACGAGCACAGCCCAGTTGTTGTTGTGCATTGTTGGAGAAGGAGAAGAAAGAGGAAGCACGATGAAGAGCAAGAAGAAAATCGGCAAGGCTCGACGAAGTAGAAACCTCATTGGATTTCTAGATCGGTACATTAATCAACTGACATTTGCTACTGTGAATCTGTGATCGATTCGGAGCACCTTGTGAGAGTGTTCTGAACTCGAGCGTTGTTTCATTGTTAGAGTATATTGGGCTTTCAAGTACATTTGATTGCTTTTTTCGTCAATCAAACTGACTTATTTTATTTTTTGTATTATCAAAATACACAATTTTCTAAGTACTTGTTTATTTTCCCCTTAACTTTGTCAGTTTCTGTTGATTTTATTTGTTTTAGTGTTAAATTATTCATTTTTACGATTTTATTTGTTTCCTTTGAATTGGAAAAATATTGAGAAGATATGTAATTGATATTCACCAATATGTAAATGATTTATTTATGACTTGTTATGTACATTTTCTTTTATTACTGACTTGAATACTTAACAGAAATAATAACTCATTTTAGATATAACAGCAAAGCAGTCATTATTCACTTAATTCATTATTGAAAATTTGAATATCCTTAATTCATACTTCAGAGAGAACTTTGATCATAACTTGGCGTGGCTGATATCAGGGGCGGATCTATACTGTTACAGGGTAGGGTAGGCAAGTGCTCTACCCTGAATTTTCAAAATCTTCACAGACACAATAGTAATTATTAATTGGGCCTGACCCTGATTTGAATTTGGGCCTGACCCTGTCTTGACTGTGCCTCTGGCTAAGAGAATTTCCGGCCCAAATCACTTCCCATCACGTTTTTTCTTCGCTCTGTGCGCTGGGAATTAGCGGGTTCACCGATTTAAAAAAATCAAATCCGAATAACGCGTTTCCTTCGTTCTATTCGCCAGACGCTGAGTCGAACCCTAAACCTACGCGAGTCGCGGCTTCGATGTTCGAAGGAAGCCAGGAAGGAGTCGATCAAACCTAACCTGCTCCGTTGCTTCGTCGTCGACTCGTCGTCCCTTTCAATCTCTCTCGACTCTGGTGTTCACCCTCTCACACAGGCACACTCGAGTCTCCGATCTCTGCACCTCTCCATCTCTCTTACCTCTGCCCTCTCTGATCTCTGCACGGATGCACCTCTCCCGTATTCTCTGATCCCTACACTCGACAAGGTTTGCGTAATCAACTCTCTCTCTCTTATTTGGGGTATTAGAAAATTTTCTGGTTTGATGATAATGTGAGACCAGAAAGAATCAAAGAAATATACTGGTAATATACTGATTTGGGAAATCACTATTAATTTACTGATTTGGGAAATTTACTGGTTGAACAGAGACAAACAAACAGTCAAATACTAGAACAATGAGAAAATTTAATTTTAATCTGTCTTGTTGCTTGCTAATTTGAGTTGAATTTGCTAACTTGAGTGGAATAATTGCTGATTCGAGTTAAATTCCAGTTGAATAAGTGCTGATTTGAGTTGGATAAGTGCTTTTGCTTGCTGCTGATTTGAATAAAGATTATTTTGTATACTAAGTTTATAGCTGTAAGTAGAGAAATTCTATGTTGTTATTAGTTATTGCTTGTTAATTTGTTTTTGTTTTTCATTGAAGATTTGAGTTGCTATTTTCACGTTCTAGAGGAGATGACATTAAGAGCTTTAAGCCTCAATTGCATAGGTACAAAAATGTATATATCTAATAACGGATCTTATAATCTAGTAATAGATGACTTGTGCCAAAGTAGAAGAGTGCATGGGGCTGATGAAATTAGAATCAGAAATTGCTTTTTTTGCAAGTTTTTCCAATTTTTGTTGATAGCAATCTCCTCAAACTCTTACTTCAAATTGCAAAACAATAAAAGTATCATTTAATTTGTACATCAAAATTATCAAATCAGTCCTTCAAATTAATTTACTACTAATGCTACATTTATAGTTAATAACAATTGGTATATTGTACTAATTTTGATTTTGAATTTGTATTTCAAGTTATTCTAAATGGACAAGCACCTACATTTTTTATAGGTTCAAATCAAGTTAGTTTAAATCTTATTTAAAAAAAAAGTTATTTTAAATCTCGATTTACTACCGACATCTTGATCTTATTTTGTAAGTTTTACTAATATTTTATGTTTGTTTCTTCTTAATATGTAGAACATACTATTTTTATTTGTATTCGATATTTTCAATGAATTTTTTTTTGTATGTAAGTGTGCCCTACTCTGGTCAAAATTCTGCATCCGCCACTGGCTGATATAGAGCCTCCAGTGGAACAGCCATGGTAAGCGTCAACCCGGCGCCTTCCGTCATATCTACTGGCTTGACTCCTACTCTCTTCCATTCAAAGCACTGTATCAGGGTCCCTAATATCATAACCATTTCGCGCATTGCAAGTGCTTCTCCCGGGCACCGTCTTCTTCCCATGCCAAATGGTCTCATCCATTTTGCATCTGCATTGCCTTTCTCGAACCTCTCCGGCTTGAACTTGTTTGCTTCGTCCCAGATTTCTTCGCTCCGTTGAATATGGTACACATTTACCAGAAGCATTGTTCCCGGTGGAATTTGGTAACCGCCGACAGTGACTTCCTTGCTTGATTCATGGGGAATGAGAAGTGGTCCCGTGGGGTACATTCTCAGGGTCTCGTTGAGAATGTGCTGGAGATAAGGAAGGTTGGCCATGTCAGATTCTTCTATCAGTCTCCCATTCCCAACATGCGCATCAATCTCTGATGTTGCCTTCCTGAGTGTGTCTGGGTTGTTAAGTAGATTTGCCATTGCCCATTGTAAATTTGTAAACGAGGTTTCAGATCCTCCAAGCAACATGCTCTGTTAGAAGATTGAGAACAAACAATTAAAAAAAATACATGAAAAATGTAAATAGCATGCATTAGAAGCTTTTGAAGTGCTCCATATTAGTTTGAGCACCAAAAAACTGTGCTCTTGCTTTCAATGCTACAAATGTGCATTTTTTTAAGTGCCCAATTTAATTCAAGTAACTTTGTAAAGAAGTATGTGTATTCAACTATTCATGCATGCTCATTGAGGAACTGCAGAATGCTGAAATGTAAAGGAATAACTTGTTCAAAATTATATGGACTGCTTCAGGTACTCCAGAAAAGAAGACACTACTTACTATGCAAACATTTCGGATAGCGAAATCACTGTATTTCTCAGGGTCCACTTTATGCAGCTCTAGCATTCTGGCAATCATGGTGTTCCTATTTTCACCTCCTTTCCGGTGCTCATCGATAAATTTCTGAGCCATCATTTCATTCACATCCGTCGCATGCCTCATCCTTGTCATCACACCCTTCAAATCAAGAATTCTAAAAATGGGCAAGAAATCCCTATGTTGCCACCTCCACTCAGCTCAAACCAATCCTGCAAGACCTTTTTGTACCGCTTCATTTCCTCCAAGTTTTCTAAGCTGTCTCTGGAGAACCGCCTTCCAGCTATCATCATCATCGTCATATTCAGCAATAAGTCTGATAATAAAGTTGTCACCTGGATATTCTCAAAACTGCTCGATCTTTCTGATTTTTCAGTTTGGTTATACAACTGAAAGAGCTGACGTACCATGTCTCGGACCTCCAGGGTCCGAATGTCTGAGGAGGCTTGGAGCTTTTGGTTTGAAAGAAGCTCAAATGCTGCAATCTGACGAATGTTGCGCCAGTATGGGCCATAGTTAACCATGCCCATTGTGTCTGCCAGCATGACAGATGGCAACTGGACCCGATTTGCAAATGCCAAGTCATGTGTGGTGAAGCACTGATCTGCTAAGATGGGAGAGGAGATGACAACAGCTGGACGGGAGCCGAAACGGAGGAAGGCGACAGGGCCATAACGGTTTGTTATGTCGATGAGTGCATGGTGTAGTGGCTGTTTTAGGAGATGTAGGTGGCCGAGTACTGGCAGTGCAGGCGGGCTAGGTGGGAGTATCTTCTTGCTTTTTTTGTTGATATAAAAGAAGAAGGTTTTGACGAAAAAAAGAATTGTGACAGAGAGAAGAATGGTCTTCAAGGAAGAGATACTATCCATGGACATAGAGGCAGCTAGATAATTCCTTTTACAAACTATTTGAAGAAAATAGTAACCATTTTTCTGATCTATATACAGGATCGGAAGACAGGCAACAATTATATAAGGTTGGAATTCGACTCAAATTGTGTAGACCACAAAAATTTCCTATAATATGTGTCAATTCCTTTTACAAAAGATTTGGGGAAAATAGTAAACATTTTTCTGATATATATACAGGATCGGAAGACAGACAACAAATTATATAAGGTTAGAATTGGACTCAAATTGTATAGACCACAAAAATTTCCTATTATATGTGTCGGCATCTTTTTTTATTATTAGCCTTTCGTTTCAAGTATACCCACACCCATACGTTTTCCATGTGATTAGGGCCGGAAAAAAAATTCGTAATTTGTTCAAATTCGATTCGAGAAAATTTTGAAATTAGTTCGTTCGATTTCAGTTCGAAATTAGTTTCAAATCGAATCAAACTAGTTCGAAATGATTTTGAATCAAACTCAAACTAGAACCAGTTCGTTCGAAACTGTTCGAGAACTAAAATAGTTCGAATCTTGATAGATCTGAACCGTCATATGATATCGAGACTATTGATATATATGTAGTATGTGCTACGAGTTCTTTCGAATTAGTATCAAATCAAAAACTCAAACTTGACATAGTTCGTTCGAAGGTTGTTCGCAAACTATATAGTTCAAATGTTATTAATATTTTTCTCTCCCTTTCTCAACTATATTATCTACTTCACATTTATTTTCATTAGAGATAGTTCATGTATCTTTAATGTCAGCATCATCATCTTAATTCAGATACTCTCTAATTAGTTCACATGCACTATCTTCATTATCAACATCCCACTCTTCACCCTCTTCAATTAGATAATATTTCTTATCTCTGTCATCTTTTTTTACTACTTTCCAGTTGATCAGCAAAAAATTCATAGTTCATAATTAGTTTGAGTTCGATTCGAATTAGTATCAAATCAAATTCAAACTTCACACAGTTCATTCGAAACTTGTTCTATTTCAAATCAAACTAGTTTGAAATTGGTTTCAAATCAAACTAGTTTGAAATTGATTTCAAATTAAACTCAAATACAAACTAGTTCGTTCGAGTTCGATTCGTTTGCAGTCCTACATGTGATGATGTGAATCGCATATAATTAAGTGAAAATGAAATACCGACAGATTAGTAAGAGTTTATAAAAGCCAATCAAGATATGAAATTGATCTAACATCTCAAACAAAATTAAACATCAGTACATCACCCCAAAACAACATCGTTCAAATAGCAGGTTGAACGAAGACCATCAAACCCTCCAAGTCCCAACCAAGAAAAAGTCAAGGGTCCTGGTCCGTAAAACAGATAAACACAATACAGAGAGTAAAATGCATATATATTTTTTTTTCTGAGAATGATTGAACATGTATGCTCCTGCTACAACCAAATATACTACACTCACAAAATCTCCATGTCCCGAGCAATGCTATGTTGAAATTGAGACGCCAAATCCGCAACAACAACCAGTAGCGGACGGATGTACTATGGGAAGTGTTCTAAATTCATGTCATTTCGTTTCAAACACGACTTGGCACGGCACAGAACAGTTAGTATTTTATTATATTTAACATGTCATTTCATGCCGTGTCAAAAATTGGAAGTGATCGGAACGGAACGGTTAAGACATGGTGCGTTTAGCCACGCGTGCCTAAATGTGTCGTGTCTTAACCGTGACGTGCCGAAACGTGTCGTATCTTAACCATGTCGTGTCTAATCGTGACTTGTTTGTTTGTGCCGTGTTGCTTCGGCACGGCGTGCCTTATTCGTGATAATCATGCCGAAATTAATAAAAAAACTAAAAAATAGACAAAAAAATTACAAGAACATAAAAATCTGAAAGTTATCATCACGTTTCTTTATGCTAGTGTTGTCCTTGGCAGTTGGCACTTGGCACTACGTTAGAGGTTGAACAAATTTAGAACTCCCGCTGGAAAATTTCAAAAAAATTTGAACTTTTGTGCCTATTTGTGCCTACTCGTGCCTAACAGTGCTGTCGTGTCGTGCATAAATGTGCCGTGTTAAGACGTGTTCTCATGTCATGCTATGTCGTGCCTCTCCTCGTAAACGTTTTGTGCCATGTCGTGCCCTACAGTAGGAAACCTAAGCACGACATGCTTAATACACGACACGTGCACAATACTGTGTCGTGTCCCGTGCCGTGTCTCGTGCCGTGTCCTTATCGTGTCGTGCCGTTTCGTACCATTTTTAGACACGCAGACATGGTTTTGAGAACTCTAACTATGGGTTCAGTTGCACTAACTTTTTTTTTCAAAATTGACCATGTATTCGTTTTTTTTATAATATGTTTATAATAAGATTTTTTTTCAATAATATGCATTAGTTTTTTACAACTATTTCATTTAGCCCAACTGGGATAGGCTAAATGAAGCTCAATTTGAAATGAAAAATCAATATAAATAATAATAATATAATAAATAGTAAAATAGTTGTAAAAATAGAAGTATAACGATGATAATAATATTAATACACTATTCTACAAATTATTAGATTAATGCTCTACATCGTTAATTCTGAACTAAAGTTGTACAACTAAATCACTACTTTTAAATTTTAGTCTGTCACGAGTCTGATGCGTGGATCGCTAACTTCCATGCACTCCTATCTGATGCCAACTCTTTGAAGAAATTTCATGCCTAAGTTTCTTTTTACAGCTTCAACTCATGTCATTTCGATTGACTCGTACATCTTCTCGTGTTTTTAGTCCTACTAAATATCGAAAGGTGTTTCTTCTAGGCACTACTTGTCTATCTAAACTGACATCTCCATCTTCTAATCGAACGTCACTGAACTCACACTTCATATACTCGGTCTTAGTCCTACTAAGTGTAAAATCTTTTGATACTAAAGTCTTCCACCACAACTCTAATTTTCTATCCACTTCCGTCTTACTTTCGTCAATTAGGATCACATCGTCCGTAAAGAGCATGCACCAAAGGATATTGCCTTGTATATCTTTCGTGGTATCATCGATCACTAAGGCAAAAATGTACGGGCTCAAGGCTGGCCCTTGAATCCTTGATGTAATTCTTTCTTAATGGAAAAGTCATCAGTCTCGCTGTCACATGCTCTGACACTAGTCGCAACGTTATTGTACATATTCTTAATAAGGTTGACGTATTTTTTTAGAACTTTCTTCTTTTCAAGTGTCCACCACATGACGTTCATCTGTACTTTGTCAAACACTTTCTCCAAGGTAATGAATATTATATATAATCCTTCTTCTGCTCTCTATATTTCTACATCAGTTGTTTTGTCAAGAAAATTGCCACCATAGTTGATCGTCCAGGCATAAAAACAAATTGGTTTTTGTAACGCTTGTCATCATTCTTAAACGATGCTCAATCACTCTCTCTCACAAAGCTTCATTGTATGACTCATAAGTTCGATTCTTCTATAATTAGTACAACTTTTAATATTTCATTTATTCTTGAAGATAAGTAACTAATATAATGATATAAAATACATCACTTATTGAAATATATTAGTTTTAACGAACTGAATTCAAAAGTGAAGTTGGTCAAATATATTATTTAGTCAAGCTTAAAATCACCACAATAAGATTAAAATTTACACTAATGTTATTAATCTTAAGTTTCCTCAGTCCCAGACAAGTCGGCACTAAGGTTGTACTCCAGAGAGGGTTAACGTGGGGGACAAGATGGAAGGAAATGAAGATATTTTTTGAAACCTTGTTCCTAAGTTTGTTTCAGGGTTAATATGTGGGAAGTTGGATTTAATAAGGATTCCTACGGAGCCATTTTGGTCACAAATTTTTCACCCCCAATTCGGGGTGTAAAGAAGGTGAACGAAGAATCAATATAATTATACCAAAATTAACCTCGTTGCTTTCTTTGTATGACAATGGGCCCTACTATTAATTTGCTTGTTTCCCTCCAATTTTTTTACAGTTTCCGCCAAGACTTGCTTTATTTGCTGGTCCTTTTTTCTCTTTATTTCTTCTATCTCTTTGCTAGTCTTTTCTAACACTAGTCCCCTCTTTTCAGCTGGTCTCTTTATTTTACTCTTTTCAACTGCTTTACTATAGCTGCTCCTGTCTCATTTGTTGATTTGCTCCACAAGGTTACTTCTCTTTTTATGGCTATTGTGGAGTCTTTTAAAATATGAAAAGTCAAATTGACAATGCAATCTAACTATATTATTGTGGAACAAAATCACTGTTCATTGGTACTGTAGCTTCTACAGTGCCGATTTTCTTTTTTTCTAAGTGGGGCCCACAGGGGCAGAAGCTACAGTGCCGATTTTTCTTTTTTTCCTTTTTTTCTCTAAGTGGGCCCCACAGGGGCAGACGCTACAGTGACAATTTTTCTTTTTTTTCTAAGTGGGGCCCATAGTGACAAGTCCAAAAAAAAAAAAATCATAGATGATTGTTAGCAAGCGTTTCAAGTGTCAACAAATATATATTTGGAGCAGTGGAGCTTTGCACTAGGAAAATATATATTTATTGAAAAAACTAAATCATAAAATGTGATATTCCATAAAATAAATTTTGTATACTATAAATATAAGATACAATAGTTTTAAAATATTGAAGTTGAACACAACAATAAAAATAATGCAATTAGTCTCATAGTTTGATTGTATGGGTGCGAAATGGTACAATGGGGTTGGATTATTTCTGCAACCCAATGGATTTTTCTTTAAGAGTTATATTGTGTGTTAAATATGTCAAATATGTTCATTTTAAATGAGAAGAAAATAAACATGATATTAAACTATATCATTTGAATGAACAGTGCATTTTTTTTTCTTTTATGTTCTTTTTTTCATTGCGACGCGTGTGCAATGCATATGAGTCATATTCGTACGTACCCGAACCAACCTGAATCGAGTCATAATATACGAATTCGGACCCGGGACTCGGCTCATATTACACTATATCATTGTGCGATACCCCGGCACTATTCATTCGTGAACAGTGTTGCTTTTATTTTTTTTCTCAAGCTTTTTTTTCTGGAGCAGTTTTTTCTTTTCGCAATTTCTTCCGCCTCTGTCTGCGTGTTTTATTGTATGGTTGACGCGTTGTACTGTTCATTAGCAACGATGTGGAACTTTTTTTGCTGATTTCTTCTATCGCTCGCTGTGTGTTTTTTTCGAATGGTTGACGTGTGTCCGTTGTATTTCGTCTTCTAGTAAAGAAAGTGCCACCGCTTCTCCGTTTCTCATTCGCAAAATGCCAATTTTCTTTTGCGTTGATTTTTCTTGCTCCCTCCGCTAATCGACGCGTGATAATGATTTTTCCTGTCGCATGCGCGGAGCGCGTTTGCACACCTAGTTAATTGTTGCCTGGTGAAAAGTCAAATGGATTAATCTTTTTTTTTTGCGAGTTCTCTGATGAAATGTATCAAAAGGGGGTTTGTGCCTTGCGAGTTATTGTACAAAATATGAAAGGATTAAATTTTTAAGCATGTGACTCCAGAGTTCATTTGAAATTGTGACTTTTTTTGCGAGTTCTCAGATGCTTCTGTCATGAAATCTACAGATAAGGGATGGTTAAGGAAATTCCGAGTTCATTTTGGCCTTGCGAGTTATTGTACAAAATATGAAAAGATTAATTTATTTAATGTATTATAGATAATAAAATGATGCTTATTTATGCACTTTTTAATTGTAGTTTGAAGATAGGGAAAAGAAAGAATCCTCAGAATTTGAATGTTGGTAATGATGATTCAATTACATGGACCCCTTATATGAAGAGCATGGCTAAAATAATATGCATAGTACACCACATAACGTACTATGGGGTCATTTCTATTTAATTTGGTCATTAAATTGATATTTAAGTTGCTCAATAAATTCTTCATATCAAAATCTTGTAGGAAATAAAATTTCGTGATTTTTAGAGCTTTCTTGCTATTTTTTAAATATTTTTTAAAAACAGCCCAGAAATGACACTTTTGTAGTATTAAATCTGAACTGTTTCTAAAAAATATTTAAAAAATAGCTAGAAAGCTCTAAAAATCACGAAATTTAATTTCCTACAATATTTTCATATGAAAAATTTATTGAGCAACTTAAATCTCAATTTAATGACTTATATCTATATGCATAGTACAAAATGAAGTGTACTATGCATATTATTTTAGCCATGCTCTTATATGAATGATGCTTTAATTGATGCATATGTATACCAAAACAATGTTGGTAACGGAGTTGGTGGAACTTTTACTTCTAAAGCTCATGATCTCATATTGATGGAGTTATCTGAAAAATTTCCAAACCTGCATTTTGACAAGGAGAAAATAAAGAACCGAATGAAATACATCAAAAGGGGATTTGGGTCTTGCTATGACATTTTCAAAAACGGTTTAAGTGGCTTTGCTTGGAACTCTGCTACAAATACATGGTGTGCCGAGCCTGAAGTTTGGCAAAAGTTACTTGAGGTAAATTTCGAGATAAATTCATGAAATAACTTGATTTTAGAGATGAGTTATAAATTTGACCAAAATCATCATGAAGTTGTATTTTAATTGAAATAGTTGTCTTAGCTTGTTTAATTTCTGAGTAATGACTTGTTGTGAATAGGTTCATCCCGAAGCTGCACCATGGATGAACAAACCTATCGGCAATTGCAATAACTTTTTCATAGGTTTAGGCGTGCTTAGGCGGGTTTGGACGAGTTTTGCACAGGTTAATAGGGGGTTTATAGCGGGTTAATGGCGGGTTATGACGGGTTAGACGTGACGGGTTTGGGTCGAGTTGGATTTATTTCGGGTCAGTTTTAATACAAGTTTTTTTCAAGAAGGATGGTTGCTATCTGTCTTCGACCTCCAATTTTTTTTACGGATCCGCACGGGTTTGCCTTGGGTCGGGTTGTCGGGTTGGGGCCTTAGGGTTCGTGCCGGGTCGAACCCGTACGAATATTGTCAAATGCCTAAATAGAGGAGATGAAAAACAGTGTGAAATAAAGAAGCTAACAATTATACTCTTATTTTCGGATTCGACCTGGCAAACTCGTGGCCCGACCAACCCATTGACCCGGGTAAATTTGACCCGACCCGTCCTGGCCTGATTTGTTTTCAATTTCCTATCTCTTTTAGTATTTTAGAGTGATAATTATCATTTAATTGTTAATTTACATTAATTTTATTAATTTGCAGTTATGTTGGATAATAATAATTTTTTTGTGTGTTTTACTTGAATAAATATGTAATTATAAAATTTGAGTGGATAAATATGTAATATTGAACTTTTAGAAGACTTTATATGAAATATTTTGTGTTTTAAATGAATAAATATGTAATTATGAAATTTGAATGACTAAATATGTAATATTCAATTTTTAGAAGTTTTTATATGAGATTCTGCCTACGTATTAAAAGAGCATTTAAGTCAATCAAAATCAACATAAGTACAACAAAGTTAAAAAATGATACCTTCACACTCAGAAGCAAGAAACATATGCATCACTTATATTTTCATATCCATCGTCTTTCTTTTTCATTCCATCTATTAACCTTCTCATCATAAAACTCTGGTGGACTCAAGGACCCTACATCGAATAGAAACAACACCGACGAAAGTTCCTTTCATGCCTTTAACCTGCATTTCCATTACACGCGCACACGAAAGCAGTACACTATCACTCTCTCCGTCTGGAACTGGTACCATCAATTATGTCTCTAAGCAACAACATAACAGCCATCCTGAACTTCGTCTCTCTCCTCTGCTCGATCCCGATCATTGGTGCCGGCATCTGGCTTGCAACGAGGCCCGACAACCAGTGCCTCTATCTGGCACGCTGGCCGCTCATCATCCTCGGCCTCCTCATCCTTCTCGTCTCCCTCGCTGGTTTCGTCGGTGCCTTTTGGAACCACCAATGCCTCCTTGTTATCTACCTCTTCGCCATGGCCGTTCTCATCGTGATCCTCTTTATCTTCCTAGTCTTCGCCTTTGTTGTAACCAGGTGTTATTTAATTTGGATGAATTCAGTGCCTCTGATACTGACAGTGATTTAATTTTAATTTGCAACTCTTATGTTGTTTATCAAATTACTTGTGCCATTGTTGAAATCAGATCAAACGGGGCTGTGGAGGTACCGGGTCGGGCGTACAAGGAGTACTACCTTAGCGGTTTCACGGGTTGGTTGCGGCATTATGTCGGGGATGGAGGAAATTGGGATCGGATCCGGGTTTGTCTCAGTGAATCGGGTGCCTGTGAGAAATTGAGTCGAGAGCAAGCCTACTACACTGCTGATCAATTCTATCAGACAAAACTTTCTCCTCTTCAGGCAAGTACATATTACAAGTTATCAGTGATTGGTAATTTGCAAGTTACAACGGATTTTGATAATCTATCCCTTCTTCAAAATTGGTAATATATTGCCTATGAATTGAGTTAGATCACCATCCCTGTTTACCAATTCAAAATTTTCAAATTGTTCTCACCGGAATTGGATTGCATCTTGCTCATCACAACGGCGACTATGAGAATTCTTTGTTTGCCATGTTTCGTGCAATTTGACCCTACTCTCATCACCAAAATTTCCGAAAATTTCAAGGGTTTATGTGGAAATATATTGGGGAGTCGGATTCTGTAGCGTTGTCAAAGACGAGATAAAGTGCAAAAGAATTAAGATTGTGAAGAATACTATTTCTGTGGTTGTCTCGAGAAACTTTCATATAATGGGTCGTAAACTTTTAGTATTAGAACTTGAGCCCAACCCGCCACACAAATATATCTACGGGGAGGTGTATTGGACCATATTCCTATATCTTGTAGAATGGGGTCTAGAATTAAGAGATTAATTACCTTACAAATTAGCATGCATCAACTTTAATAATGAAAGTATGGATCCATGTGTTGTTTTGTATAATTGAATAATTCATAGTACGATACTCGGAAAATATCATGGATATCCAAAAAAGTTTCAGAAATTGACATCACAATAATGCTTTCAATAAAAAAATAAGCGTGTTCTGCATCTCCAGCTCGTATGACGTAACAATATTTAAAAGTTAAATGAGGATAATTGATAACATGAGTTAGCAGAACTCCAATCAATAAAAGATTATAATTGCTGAGATAACTCCAGTATATATTCAACCGAAATCTAAGAAAAGTTTATCATTCCTTTGCATTCCAATATGTGAGATATGATTGTCATCTTTTATATACAGAAAAAAAGAAATTCGCATGTTCTTTGTCAATCAACTTAGGGAATATTTCTAAGTTTGCTCTGCTGTTATCTTTACTTTATCAGAATAGACAACTCCCAATACTAAATATTGCTTGCTATACTATTCGGAATAGATTACTCCCATAACTAAATACTAAAATGCTTACTACTAATCTCTTATGGATATTTAAGAGTTCAGAAGCTTAATCCCCCTTTTTATCTCAAATAAAAATTGATTGCCAGTAATTTCTGACAAAAACTCTGAAATTGTTTCTGTTTTCTGCTTTCTAATTTGATGTGCAGTCGGGATGTTGCAAACCACCAACAGCATGTGGATTTAGTTATGTAAACCCAACCATGTGGGTAAACCCGAGCAATGTAGGTGCAGATCCAGACTGCATGGCATGGAGTAGTGACCAGAGCCTGCTTTGTTACAACTGCCAGTCTTGTAAGGCCGGAACGCTCGGCAACCTTCGACAAGAGTGGCGCAAAGCCACCATTGCCCTTATCATAGCTGCTGTGGCTCTTATATGAGTTTATGTGATTGGTTGCAGTGCATTTAAGAATGCACAGACTGAAGATCTGTTCCGCCGGTATAAGCAGGGATATACCTGAATTTCTGTTATTAATTAATTTGTTTGTGAAGTTTCTAATTTCAGCATTAAAACCTTTCTTTTCTAGCTTTTATTTTTTTAGTTTATAATTGAGTTTTGTTGTGCGACTCCAGAGAATATCTGCATAGAATCTTGTGTAGTTGACTTTTTTTTCTGCGCAACTAAAGTTGACATTTATAAATATTTTGGTGGGTTCTAGTAACTGTGAAGGCTAATAATTTAGTAGTATTGATGTTAACTAGGTGTGCAAATGCTCTTCGCGTCTATTTGATTCCATATTCAACCAAAAAATAAAATCCAGCATGTTGGTAACTAAAAATAGAATATTTTAGTATTCCACAAAATTTTGATATAAAGCAATTATTGAGCATGATAAATCTAAATTCTAACCGTCCGTTTGTGTGATTAGATGATCAAGCACCATAGTCCAGCTCTATATGAGTCAAGTTATGGTACTTACTTAAGCACCAAGCTCTACTATGTTTACGATCATATCTCAAGCATCAAATGCAAATGGACGATCTGAACCGTTGAAAATGTTATCCATACTAAAATCTACTTGGAAACCAAATTTTTTATTTCTTGCAAATTTTTTAATATTTTATCGGATGGATAGAACATTGAGTAATTTGACGATATACAGACCTCAAATTTAACCAATTTCTACCCTTCCGATAAAATAGTAAAAAAAAAATCCAAAAAATAAAAAAATCGGTTTCCAAGTAGATTTTAGTATGGACAATATTTTCAACGGTTCGGATTGACCATTTGCATTTTGATATTCGAGATATAATCGTAAGTACGACAGAGCTTGGTGCTTACGTAAGTATCATAGTCCAACTCTATATATATATATGCATAGAAAGAAAGGAGTGTCAAATATGCATGATCTTTTAGGAGTTTTTCATTTTCTTTTCACTGTTCATAATAAGGATACAAACATTGATTATGTAATAATTATGGATTCTTCGTTATTTAATTAATTAATTGTGGAAGGAAGAGTAAGGGACACGTAAATTAGTGATTGCGATATTCCAACCGTTAATTAATAAAATTTCTATTCATGATGGAATGTCTATTCAATGAAAAATCTATTTTCTATGAATAAACACAAGTTGACTACGACTTTATAAGCATCCATGTAAAACAAATAATTTCGTATATATCTCCTCCGGATAGTATATTTAAGACCCAGGAACCTAGCAAGCGCCTCTCTCCAAGTTAATTAACAGCAATGGGGATGATCACCTCCATCGATCTACCTCTTTTGATGCTCATATCTCTCACATCCTTTGTTCTATCACTGCCAGATGGACTACAAAACCAAGATATCTTCTCTGAAATCACCACCGATCCTGCTGTCAGGTCATCATTTGCAACTGATTTTGGCAACTTATCCAAATCCCTCCCTGGTGCTGTCTTCTATCCATCTTCTCCAAATGACATAGCCGAACTGATACGCTTCTCGTATTTGTCCCCAAAGCCCTTCCCCATCTCGCAAAGGGGTGCAGGCCATTCAACGCATGGCCAAACCTTTGTTCCAGATGGCATTCTTGTTGACATGTCATCACTTGGCCATAACCAAACTGATCACTGCCGCATAACTGTGATCGGTGGCCCGGTCCCTTATGTCGATGCAGGCGGGGAGCAGCTTTGGATTCATGTACTAAATGCGACACTTAAACATGGTCTAACGCCTCGTGTGTTTACAGATTATTTGCATCTAACAGTCGGAGGCACACTTTCAAATGCCGGGGTTAGTGGCGGAGCATTCAAGCATGGCCCTCAGATTTCCAATGTATATGAATTGGATGTGATCACAGGTAGATATCCTATTTATCTTACTATGAATAAAACCTATGTCGCACGAGTGTGGGTGCGAGTATCGTATTCGATACGATACAGATGCGAGATACGGCGATTTTAAAATATCTTAGAAACAGTTCCGCTAGCTATATATAATAAATTTTAACTAAAAAAGTAATTTAATATATTGAAAAATAACATATAAGTGAATACATATATATTAAGAACTATTATTATATACAAGAGGGATATGACAAAATGGTAATATGTGTTTTTATAAAAAGTATCTTCAACCTACAATAAGGTGAAGAAGCAACAACTAAAAATGCATTTTGATTGTCACGTGAAGTATCGCACGTGAATCGTATCGGATACGGATACGGTAAGGTATTTGAAGTATCAGAGTAGTGCAAGTCTAAAGGTTCGGGCCGGAGTTTACAAGAGCCGGACCTAGAGGGCCTACGAAAGAGTTGGGTAAAGGCCGCGTCTAGAAGGACTTAATAGGGGCCGAGTAATAAGGGATTTGTTTTGAGGAAATAGTTTTTTGTGGGCCCCTCTAAGGCCCGACCCTTATCAGGCCCTCGGGGCTTTAGGGGTCGGGTTAGGGCCGGGTAAGGATTTCATTCGTTTATATGATATTCTTAATCAATATTAAGTTGTTAATTTATGAATGTTTTTTATTTTTTAAAATATTTTGAACTGTTCACATTACATTAAAAAAAATATTTGCTTTAAACATTTTAGTTAAAATTCTACGAAAATATTTTTATTTCACTTAATCAAATTGTTCCAATTTTTCCCTCCTCCTTTAGTTCCATGCTTGGGACCAGCTATGTTACAAGTGCATAGGCGGAGTTAAAAATTGGTTGTGTAGTTAGTATACTAACATAAAAATTAAAATTATATGAAATGATGTATATTAACAGTGAGAACTCCCTTTTTTTCTTGCATTGCAACATCTGGGGTCTAAGGGGCTGGCGTGGGTCAGGGTTGCAATGGATCGGATCAGGGCCGGACGGGGTCAGAGTTTGAAAGAGCCGGATAAATAGAAACCTGTATTTTTTGAATGAATCCGGCCTTTCTAAGACCCGATCCTTATAAGGCCCGGCCCTTTAAAAATCTTACTAAGGATCGAGTTAGGACCGAATCTGACAGGAATTTTACAGAAACCAGACTGGAAGCCGAGAATTTATGACATATCACTATATCCGAGTAACATAGAATAAAACACATATGAATCAACCAACATACCATTGAACTGATTGAAGTAATTAAAGAGCTTATGCTATTTTCAGAATGCTTGCTAGATTGCAAAATGAAGAACATGTATGATCCAATTGTTTTGCTGATTATGTTTCACTGACGTACATAATCGAAGTAAGTTCTGTTGATTAAAAAATATAGGAACTGGTGAAATTGTAACATGCTCTCCACACATGGAACCTGATCTGTTTTATGCTGCTCTTGGTGGTCTTGGTCAATTTGGAGTAATAACTCGGGCTCGAATTGCACTGGAGCCCGCTCAAAAGATGGTACGATGGGTACGACTATTCTACACAGACGTGAAACTATACACACAAGATCAGGAAAAGCTGATATCAGAGAACATTTTATCAGGCTTCAATTTTTTGGGAGGAGAATTTATTCTCAGTGTGTCGCAAGTTTCTGGAATACTAGGTTATAATTTCTCGGCTAGTGACGTACAGAGAATAACTCGGCTTGCTGCTGAAACTTATGAGCCGTTATACCTCATTGATGCTGTCATATACTACAATGATACGACGGCCACCTCATTGGATCAAGTATGTATGTAATTACAAATATATCACTTCTTTTTAGTCCTGCATGCAGCCATGAATCAACTCATCAAGTGGTTTTGGCATCTCATTGGATCAAGAATGCATATATTATCATTGCTTTATAACCAACAACATCGATCAGCGAGTTGTAATTCCGTAACAGTAATTAAAATCTGCGTAATCGGTTGATAATTTCAATTTTGAACAGAATATAAAGTTGTTGCTGGAAGGACTACACTACATTTCTGGGTTTGCATTCAACTATGATCTGCCGCTTCTTGATTTTCATGAACGAGTGTACTATCTAGAGGTGAGGCTTACACCACTTGGGAGATGGCTGGTTCCTCATCCATGGCTTGATTTGTTTGTGCCCAAATCAAAAGTACTTGAGTTTGATTCTAGAATTTTGAAGGGTATTTTGAAAGGAAACAATGCGAGTGGTTCCTTTTGGTTGACTCCGATGAACAGAACAATGTAATCAATTAAGCTCTTTGTTTAGATCATTGTTCTAATACTATTGCCTGCAGGTAAGCAGGTTGTTGAAGGATAGAGATGCCAAGATTAATTCTTAATAAAAACATGCACACATTTGCATTGTTTTTAATTACTAATTTATTAATTAATTAATTAATTAATTAATTGTAGGTGGGATGATAAGATGTCAGCTGTGACTCCGGATGAGGAAGTTTTCTATCTTGTAAGCCTTCTTTGGACTGCAGTTGCCAATGACACTGAAATTTTAGAAGATCTGAATAATCAAGTAGTTAAGATTTGTGATGAATACAACTTAGGATGCAAAGAATATCTTCCTCATTTTACAAATCAAGAAGATTGGAGAAAGCAAATTGGAAATAAATGGGGCAAGTTTGTTTCAAGAAAAAGGAAGTATGATCCGAAAGCAATATTATCTCCCGGTCAACAAATATTTACCCCTTAGATATATAGATTAGGGATACATTGAAATTATTATTTAAATAAGAGCTGATACGTAGATATCATATGTGATATCGACTATTAATATCGATTTTATTATGCACATTTAGTTGAATTATCCTGCACATTATTTGAGTTATTATGCATGTTATTTTTTGTAATGAAATAGTTGTACGTAGTGTCGATTTTATTATGCATCTTTAGTTGAGTTATTGTACACATTATTTGAGTTATCATGCATGTTATTTTTTGTAATGAAATAGTTATACATGTTATTTTCTGTACGAAAATAGTTATTATGATACAACATGCATAATAACTTAAATAATGTGCAGAATAACTCAAATAAAAGTGCATAACAAAATTGGTATCAATAGTTGATATCAAATGTGGTATCTATGAAACATTATCCTATTTAAATAAGTGTGTTTGACACCGTTTTGTATATATGTTTGTGATATGATAATTGATTTTATTTATTGTTATTGAGTTTTATATTAAACACATGTCAGAGTTTGCAATATTCTTAATTTCCGAACACAAAGCTGGATTGTATTATTCACTTTTTGGTATTTAAAGTTTTGCCAAAAATAAATAAACAAATAAAAAAATCAGGTCTTGCACTTTTTTCACTAAAAAGCAGAGATAAAACATGTCTGTTTTATTAAAATAGAGTGTATCAAGTACTTAAGCTTCTAGTATCGAATTGTCTAATTCTAAAATAGTAGATCTAAGCAATTTTGTGTCTATTACAACCAACAACAAAAGAACCACAATTACATCAACCACATCAAAATCAAAATAACATGTTCAACTAAGTACCAAAAAAACTTACCAACAAAACAGTTTTATCAAAGTTTTAACAAACAATTTATCAATTTAAGAACAATTTTCTCAGACTTCATTGTACATGCCTGGTCCAAGCAAGGGCTACACAGTTATAACTCTGCTCTCTAGTGAAGCTCTTTACTCCACTGCCACCTCTGGCTTCCTATGTCTGAAGCAGTATGTTTTGATAGGTCTTGCACATCCTGAGGAAGCATAATATAAAGTTTAAGATAAGAATATTAATTATATATATAGCTATACTTCTTATGCTCTTAGGTTTCGTATCAGTAAAATACAATTTATTTCTTTCTAACCATATTATCTAGATAACAACTCTTCTGATTAGTTCTACTAATACAACGTCTTTAAGAGGAATTTTTGCATCTATATCCATAAATCTTCTAAAAGTGTACCATCAAAATCAAAGTTGTTATGTCTACCAATCTAATTCCAAATACTTTTAATGAATGGGCAAGCTACAACAAGATGATTAATACATTCTATCTTGTTCACAAAAAAAATGCATTTTGTATCACCTTGCCAACCTTTCTTTTGTAAATAAACCTTTGTAAAAAAAAAATTCAATTAACCACATGAAAATCTTAATTTTCAAGGGTAATTTACTTTTCCATATTACATCAAAGACATGATTTTGATAACCTTCAAACTCTGTATGCTCAACTTTGCTCACATGAGGAGAATCACAAGGAAATCAACCTTGACTTTACTGGCTCAATCTTCATTTAATCTACCTTATAAGTTCGAGTCAAGTGAAGTCATATATCAAAACTTTCACCAAGTTCTCTCTAAAGATAATGACTTTCTTACCAAGCTAGTGAAAGCATGAATATAATTCGAAAGGAAAGTAAATGTATGCCTATCTTACAACAAGGAATGTCAAAGCATTCAAAATTGCTATGTGATCTTTCTTCAAAGAAGAAGACCACAAGAAAGATGATTTAAGAAGAATAACAAGAGAGTCATACAAGAAAGATTATTTAAGATGTTGACAACAAATTAGCTCTCATCAGAAAGAAACCAAAGACATGCTTGAAGATTATACTTGAAATCATAAAGAAATAAGGGATGACGGATCCGGAGAAGATTCGCATTTTGAAGCAAACGGCTCAAGCTAAGGACGATTATGCAAAAGAACAAGAAGAAGCTCTAATGAGAAATGAGTTCTCAAGAGTAGTCACCACCAACAAGATAGAACAACCTCCAACACTCACAAAGAATGATTGTGATAAGCAAATCGATGAGTCTTACTAAAGTGGATGATCAAGCGCAAAAGACAACAACTCAATCAAAGGCCAAGACTACAAGCTCTCAAGAATTAGAGGCTCCTAGCCGAGCTAATACGATAGTCTTTGATATTTTTAAATTTCATGATAACATTAATGACGATGAGTCTTGTAACTTGGATGAAAGACAAGAATCTTTCAATGTGACCAAACTTAATAAATTGCTTGTTGAGTCCAAAAAGTCTTTAGACATTAAGGATGCTATGATTAATGATCTAAAATCGAAAATTGAAGTGCTATAAAATAGGATTAATGACATTAAGACCAAAATCAATTTTGAAAAAAAAAAGAGATTAAAAGAAGTACATCCATAGAATTCTAAATTTGTTAAGTTTGTTAAGTCTTCAAATATTAACATTAAAATTAACTATGACAAAATGTATATTGATCAAGATCCACATGATAAGACCGATCTTGCATTTGTAAAAGAACAACCCTCTAAAATTGAAAAGCAATCTAAGACTAATAACAAACCTATTCAAGCTAAATCATACTTACAAGTATGACAAAAGATACAATAAGAAGATCAAGTTTATCAAACCTAATTCTAGAATGATGATACATAAAACTAAAGTTAGAAATGATTATAAAACTACCAACCAACATAGAACTCAACCACCAAAACTCTATGTTAAGGATAGGTATGGTAGATTTCACGAGCTACACAAGAATAAGAGACTTGGAAATAATTTTGAAAGAAAAAGATTTGTAAATGCTTTTCAACTAAGACCTAACCCTAGAATGCTACGAACAATCATAAGAATTTTAGTAGCAACTTTCAAAATAGAAAATTCTACATAAATAATCAATCAATATCTCATCCAAAGAACATGAGAAATTTTCATGACAAATATAAATTAATGATGAGTTATTAGAAGCCAATTAACAACAACAACAATGGTCATAGCAACCTTAACTCTAAGATAATATTTTGCTTGTTTTGTTTGAAATTTGGACATCATAAATATTTTATGTCGTTGAGAAAAGGTAAATTTGTGGAACCACTTACACTTTCTCGCACAAGTGGTACCAAATCTATTGTCTAGAGAGTCACTAGACTTCCCCATTTGATCATCATTTTGTATATTAGTTTGAGGGGGAGTCATGTAGCAAAATATATAATTCAATGTATCGTTTTGATTGAATTATATGTTTTTTGAACTTTAGTTGATCTTTATATCCAAGTCACAATTTATCTGAACATTTGCATGAGCATGAGCATCATTTGACAGTTGAACTGAGCCCTATAAATATTAAAGGACAAATTTGGAGCATAACAGTAAATTAAAACTGAACAAATAGCAAAAATTATACCCAGTGTTATACAAAGCGTTGCAACGGGTTAGAGGACCAAAAATAGCCGTTAGATTGTTTAAATGTATGAAGCATTACATCAGAGGAGAAAGAGGCATTATAACGACTGGGAACTCGTTATAACGCATTGGCAACCCGTTAT
>CAXKVX010001926.1:0-49584 GCA_964058865.1 Eleocharis quinqueflora | reverse complement strand
CGGATAATAAACGGATACGGATGCAAATACGGATATAATTCGGATAATTAAATGGAATGAGTACATTATGAAAAATCGTTAATATATCATTATTCAACAATAAAATTATTTTAAATTATATTATAAAATAAATTTAATGGAATAATTAAAATGTTGTAATGAGTAGTGTCTTTATAATTTATTTTTCTAATATTATAAATATTCAAAACAATTAAAAATTAATTTACTTAGCTATAAAAAAAATAAAAAAAATTTGGGCTGATATTTTTCCGGATATCCGAATATCCGAAACATCCGGATTCGGATAATTATCCGAATCTGTATCCGTATCCGGTTCAAAATTCGAAACCGTATCCGTATCCGTATCCGATAAAAAATTATCCGTATCCGTATCCGTATCCGAAATATCCGAATCCGAATATCCGATATCCGTTAAAATCCGGATCCGGATCCGGATAATCAGATAAATATCCGATCCGTTTGCACCCCTATTTACATATAGATGAAACTGAATAAATATTATTCAAATTAATTATTAAACCACTAGCTAAATGAAAGGAATTAAGCCAATAGCCATCGGTGAGATGCTAACACCATTTTCCACCTTCAAAGTGACTTCTTCTTTCTTGAGATGTCTTCTATCTGCTAGTGCTTGCATATTTGCACAAATATAAGCATATGATTCAGTATCAATTACCCAATCATGAATAATTGTAGTTAAATTAATTTCAATAACATAGATATCTTTCTTTTTGTCTTTGGTGGTGCTCGTTTGAGCTCCTCCGTTCCCTTTGTTCTTTTAGGTATCTTGCTATTATGGGAGATCGTAAGAACATTCTTCTCTCCCTTGTTCTTGTTCATATCATCCTCTGTCTGCTCTAATGTCTGATGGATCTTATCCAAGGTCATTGCTTTTTTTTATGCATGAGAAGATGCATGACCACATCTCTGTAAGTAGGATGCAATGAACCAAGGATTATATCCTCAGTCGAGTCAGTGTAGATTGGAGTATTGAGTTCCTTCAATTCCTCGAGGTAACCCAACATTTTTAACATATGTTAGTTGGCAGAAGACCTTTTCGCCATGTTGCACCTCGTAAAGGCCAGATTGATCTTAGAATGCTCTTTACGAGCATTCTCCAGAAAATATTTTGGAGAGACGTTCCATTATCTCTTTTGGAGTATTGTTTATGAACTTTCAAGTAAGTTCAATCGTTATACTTGCCAACATGAGACCTTGAACGCTCAGTTCATCCTTGCGATACTTTTCAGCCGCGACCTTATCCTCATCAGAGGCTTCTGTACCAAATACTGGTGCATCATGCCCCAGCACATCTACGAGATCCTCTAACCTAATGATAAGTTGGAGTTATAGTTTCCAACCAAGATAATTGGAATCATTACTCTCCAATGGACATTTTTAAAGTATCGAACGAATAAGTGTATTGTTTGTCATTCTAGAATATAATAATTAAAGGATTTCATGTTAATATTTATGTAAAACTTATTTTATGTAATAAAACACATACTAAATTTTAAAGTGTCCATCATGTAGTATATTCAAGATCCTATCATAAATAAATTGACCTTATCCGATTTATAAACTCAAGGTAAGTAATATTTTACTAATCATAACCTTTAGAAATTCTTTTGCAATAATTTGCATTTTGTTTCTAAACTTTATGACTCTTGTTGTTCATTAAGAAAACTTTTCTTACTAAACGATTTTCCCGAGACTTCAAGCCTAGATCATGACTTTCCTTTAAGCAAACTCATCTTATTTGATCAATATGTTTGGTCATACTATCTCCATAAAATAAATGTACCAAATGCCTCACATATGATCCATTTATCAATGACGTGATAATATATCCTAACATATTCCACAATTTCTAAAGATAAAAAGTTACACTCATGCATATTTTAATTCTTAGTTTAAAGTGAATAAAATGAGAAGGAAAAATACTTATTTTTTATTGGACAGTCGAATATGACTATAGTTTGGTAGGTCATGCATTCATACACTCATATCTATCCTAACATATCAATCACATAAATTTATAAAGCATAAATCATAACACAATCACAAGCATTTGGGAGTTTGTATGTCTCTGTTTCATTTCTTCATCCATCGTCTTGTCTTCTTGCACCACCGGATGATAATTTGCATACAAATTAATATGCAATCCCAAATTTTATTTATGAATCCTTTCAAAAAAAAATTCTAAGTGCAAGTATTAGAAACCCCCTCTCATTCTCACAAATGCATATGATGTAAATAAATAAGAAGACATCATATACATAAATTGCTTTTGTGCATAATTAATAAATGCTTATTAAAGTTTCTTACAATTAAACAATCACAGCACACAAAATTTACATCACACAAGACATTGGAATGAGACATACAAACTCGATTTCCTGCAAAACAATTGAGAAAAATACAAACCGATGCCCTATTTGTACCCTTTAATTAATTTCCATTTCTTAAGTAATTGCGGATCTCTAAATCATTCAAATTCCATAAAAATAATTTATAACCCTCTGTAATAATTCAAAATAATTTGCACCATAGTTTGAAAATAATCCTTTAATCATTTAAAAGAATACACAAATTGTTATCTTTAAAGAAACTGCACAATATTTCTATTTTGTCTTTGTCACAAAAATACGTTATACTTTTGTACAGAGATGTTATATTATTTAAAAAACTAGACTTCATTATCTAAATTTATAAACTTGTTTCGTTCACATATGATAAACCGTTTGAGAGAAATCATAATTTTAATCTCATCAAAATTTGCTATGGTTGCTGGAAATTCCAGCAGCACAAGATAGCAAATATTCTTCTGGGCCGTTACACTATAATCAAATGTCTTTACAAAGGGGTGAAGACGATCTTTGATTTCTTCCAACACAAGATAGCAAATATTCTTCTCCTAACTCGATGCAAGGGACAACACCACACTACACCACTACAAAGGTCCAATTGACTACACAATTAAGGACATTGATGCACTACTTGACAACACAAATGTGGTGCATTAAAGTCTAATCAAATAGCAAAAGAATGTTCTCGAATAGACAACTAGAAAATTGGTAGCTATCCTAAGTGCTCTCAAGTATAGGTAGCTCGAGGAGACTTGAAAGAGGCTCTCTTTGGTGCTCAATTGCAGATGGGAAGCTTGTCTGAATGTTTGGATGATCTTCTGGGTCGTATCTGCAATCTTTATATAGGCTGAGCACTTCTTGAAATCTTGATATGTGAAGAATTGCCTCTGGCATTACAGGATTCTCCATAACGAATGGGAAGGCGTTATAACGCCTTGGGCTTTTTCCTCCTTTTGCCCTTCTGCAGCTGACATGTGGGCCAGAACACTACTGACTCGTTATAACGCATGACTGAGGTGTTACAATGGATGCCCACCTGTTGTGACGCCTTGCTGGAGAGCTATAATAATGCTTGTCTCGGTAAATTCCAATATCTTGGTCTCTCTCCTCCTGGGGCGTTATTACGCCTTGATGACTCGTTATAACGAATTGCCTAGCGATATGGTAACGCTATGCTCTGTCTTGTGCCTTGAAGCCTTTCCTTGATGCTTAGACTATGTTTTGACTTGTCCAAGGCATGTTTGAGCATGTTTGACATTGGGTTGTATATGTTTTAACTTGCATCTTCACCAAAACTCAATGTGCAAGGTTAGTACTTTATGTGTTTTGCAAATTGTCAAACAAGATACGAGTTGATGAGTTTAATCTAACATATAGAACTCATGGAATAAGATGTGAATAACATTCAATTCATAAACATAACATAAAAGTAATAATCAAAAGATAACTTTTAGAACACAAATCTAACATCAAGAACATGTCAATCAAGATTGGCAAATCCCTATAATTCCTACTGTCTGTTTGGTTGAACCATCAGCTAATTGTATTGAGAAATTGTTGGTGCAATTTCAATTTACGTGGAGCCAAAAAATCGAAATTTTAAACTAAACAAGAAATTGCAAATAGAAACTTTATGCAAGAGATAAGATTAAATTAAATATAGTGGAAGCATTACTTACTTTCAATCCCGACAATCTCCCTTGTATTATTCTCTTGATCAAAAAGCTTTTGGAGATGGTTGAGCATCACAACGGTACGCTAGCCGATCCTTCCAAATAATTTTCGATGCCAAATTTTCTTCAAGGTCATGAATGAACCGAGAAGTAATTTTCTGTATTAAAGAAGAAAATAGAGACCTGCACACAGCACATGCGCCCTACAATAGGTACTAGTAATGCTTAGAGAACCAGCACATTTTATACTAGTGAAACGTATCTTGGAAAGATATCGTAATTAATAACAAATATTCCTTGGAATATTTGATATTAAATTATCTCTAATTTTTTTTAAATTATCATATTTATTGCTGCAAATACGTGCTCAAAATTTGATATTGTTTAACATGTAAGGAAAGAATCAACAGAATTCCTATATTAAAACTTTGTGATTAACCGACGGCTTATGCAAACTGTAAAAAAATTGTATACAAACTTTTATAAAAATGACCAAAAGATATACTAATTTTAATATTCGGCTGAACCTTTTTTATATCCTTTTATATAAATCAATTTGAAATACTGAATTCTGTTGAGACCGTTTTGTTTGGAATCTTGATCCAAATCAATTGATTATGTCCAAACAATAATCTCGACATTTTAACACTAGCATTAGTTGAATTAATCATAATTGATCCATCAACAATTATAATTTAAATCACGTTTAATTAACTTATTCGAAACTACCCTCATTTCTTACTCCACATTTTATTACAAGGTGGTCGGTACCAGAGGAGGATATAAATTGTTTACCGCATTTACACTCAATTGATCTATTTTGTGATTTAAGGCGACGATTGCTTCAGTTAAGTTCGAATTCGTACTCACCTCATGCACTGATCGTTGCAAAATGACTATCGTCTCTCTAGTGTTTTGTCATTGGCTTTGGCTGAGAGCAATGTTATAAACCAACTTGTAGCCATTAGCGGCTCCCTCCAGCGACTGCATCAAGCATGCCTTTGTCTTGAGGCGACAAGCTGTTGTAGGAAATTTGCAGCAAGTTTCCACTCTCTATGCCATGATGAGGGCAACATCTTTGTAGTTCTTAGAAGCGTTCCCACGAATTTGCCATTGTATCATATCCTTTCTGTCTGAAGTTGTGAATTTGATGGAGTAAGGAGTTTATTTTGAAAGGTGGGAAGAAGTTGTTCAAAAAGACATTCGCTACCTTGGACCAAGTATCCATATTTTCTGATCGTTCTCATGTTATCCAACTTTAGTTTTATCTGCAAGAGAAAATGTAAAGACCATAACCTTAAGATTTTCAAGAGAAACAATTTGTATCTTGATCGTGCTGCAAATTCCTTCGAGGTTGGCTAGTGTTGGGTGGCATCCTCATGAGGTAAGCCATGGAAAAGATGTTGCTGCACCATGCTAACCCATGCATGCAAAATTTGATATTCCTCAGCATTGATAGTAGGTGTCGTGTATTCGAGATGAATCTTATCTGTCCTAGGTGTGGTGAAATCTCTTAGGAGGGTGATTAGGGTCTACTGCATAGTTATTCCTCTGATTAAAAGCATCAACCCTTGTAGCTCTACATCTTCTTTTGCAATTGCAGCGGCATGCATGGCTTCAGCAAGCTTCGCACGTAGTGCTACGAGTTGTTCTTCGGGGGTCCTTTGGTTAGATATGTCTAACCAACGTGGACTTAAGTGTAAGAAAGGTCCCCTCGTTGGATATTTGCTACATCTCTCGTAGAAAATGTGGGTTGATCCTTGCCTAAAGAACCACTCAACCAATTTTGTGACGTTCGGGGTTGACGGTTCCTCGGCCAGATTTCAACCTAAAAAGAGAGAGAAAGAAAGTAGGAAATGTTAAAAATTGAAACTTAAACTAAACAATTCAAATCTAAAAAAAATCAGTGAGGTTCCCGACAACGGCGCCAATTTATTGATGGGTTAAGAAATAATTTACCCTAGTTCCTAACTATGTTGCAAGAATACAACAATCGTTGGTACTTAGGAGTCGAATCTGCAGGGATGATTCGACTTTTGTTTCGTCAATCAAGCAATTTAATCTAAGTAGTTGAAAGGAAATGTATAGAAAATTGATTTTGGTATTGAAATTAAACTAAAGTAAAGTTAATTGCACGAGTTGAGATTAGATCGGTACGAGACTTAGGGCTCCTAGAGTTGTTCGTCCACTTTGTTACGTTCAACTTGGTCGACTAAGGATTTGTTTTTATGAAGGCACGATTCACAAATTTAGGTATTTTGTGATATTTCTATGTTAACATCATATCCAAACTCGAATAATTTTCTTCTTTCGGTTCTTGACCATCCTAGTCTAAATTCATTAAGATCTTATCGTCCTAATTAACCTATACAATTGCAATTCACTTTCGATACTTGGTACAATTCCTCAAATCAATTAAGTAGAGTCTATAGGGGTAATAATCGTCACGTTTTGATACTTAGATTATTATCTATCTTGTTTCTTTGTGATCATGATCTAACAATTCAATTTCTCAATAGTATAAAATCCTAATTTATACAATTCGAACAAGATTGCAAGCAATTAGAACAAAGAACAAGTCATATAACAAAAAGAAAACATGATATAACTATGACCAAGTAAGTTACATCAAAGTTTCAAGCAACCCTAGAAAACCCTAGAGGTTACTTAGCCATCCATGGCAGAAGAATAATTCATTACAAACAATAAAGTTCCAAAGAAATAAAGAATAAATCAAGTTGAAGATGATGATGTGTGGTCTTCTTCTCCTTCTTCCTTTCTTCTTCTCTCTCAATTCTCTAATCTCTCTAAACTGTAACTTAATGTAAAGAACTCTCTAACCTTATTCTGGAGGTTTCTATAGATATGAGAGACAAAATCTCGAAATAAACTACCCAAATCCCTAAAAATAGCAAAATAATTATTCTGCTGGCATTGACTACGCTCGTAATCAAGGATGACTATGATCATAGTCACTACAAGAAACTGAATCATGGGTGGATTATCTGCTATGTCGTAGGTGACTACGGTCGTAGTCAACATTTTCCAGAAAGCCAAAACTTAGCCAAATTTGGGGTATTGAAGACCACTACGGTCATAATGGATGTGACTCCGATCGTAGTCAAGTATGCAGAGTGTGTACTCTTCCCGATTTGCTTCGACTTGCTCCAAATCATCCAGATAGGGTTCCATATGTTCAATTACATGTTTCCTACATTGCAAAATATTTCTAGGGCACTTGAATTCATGACTAAAACTCGACTAGTTAAACCTAAAACTACCGAAGTTTGGCTTATTTTACACAACTAACCCTAATTTTTTTAGTATACAATTTTGACTTATCAGGAAGGATCAAAGGGGATGAGACATAAAAAGATCGGTTCCATTTGGGACAAACTCATAGGCAAGAATCAGTTCGCGGCTGGTGCATTTAGTGCAGCCATTGAAGGCGGGGAGGGAAGGAGGGGAAGGGGGAGATGGATGAGGGCAGGATCAGAAGGGAAGAGACAGAGGAGTGGGAAGGAAAGGAGAATGGGTATGGCGTAAGGGCCCACGAGGCAGAGGCATTCGATGAGTGGAGAAATAGAAGGAGAAAGAAGATAGTAGAAGACAAGGGCAAAAATGTTTTTAAAATAAAAAAGTGGTAAATCAGAGAGCAAGTGAAGTTTTCAGATGGCAAATAAGGGAGGAGTTGATTTTGGATGGCAAATTCACAATTTCACCGGTTATGCTGGCAAAAAAAGAATTCTCTAAAATTGAACCGACCGATAATAATCTGATAAATATGTCCAATATGTTTAAATACAAATATATATTCCCAATACGAAAAAGAGTCATGGGATCGAACAAAATTTGTTGCTCGTTTTGGTGGCGAGTAGGATCTTGCTAGTCTGATCTGTATCGTTCAAAATTCATCGAACGACTCTTATATATTATAATATTGTCACTGAATCAAATCACAACCGTCCGTTTAAATTAGACGATCGAATCGAGACAAACACGGTCCCGTGGGAATAAAGCAACGAAAGCGCCTCTTCAATAAAGAGAACTTTGTGTAGGCAATGTCGAATGTTTCCACATGATTTTCGGAGTCAGAACTCAGAAAGGAATAGACAGAAGTAGGTCGGCAATGGGACCTTTAATTGAACTTCCGTGCAGACATGAACGGTGTTCGACTGCACACCAAGGAAGAAAAAGCACGACCAACCAAGGCAACTATTGACCCGTTTGGAAGGGATCGAGAAACGGCGTCTTTCATTTTCAAGATCATACACGAAACAGCCAATTTTGTGCACATTTCATTTTCAGTTCAATTTCAACTTCACTGGCGCTTTTGTCTTGGTGCATTTTGAAGCAGTCATGTCGTTACCATAATCAATTTTTTATTTTCGGCCTATGAGGATAATTAAATGAATAATCAATTAATCGCCGCCTTGGCTTTTTATTTAATTTCTGAAATGCTTTGCAGCTCCTAGCTCATATCTCATATTTTTATATACATTTATGGCTTGAACTTTATATTAGACAAGAAACACCATATATATATATATGGATAGATTATCTTACTATGCAAAGTAAAATGAGTATTCTATACAAAAAATCACATGTTGACAATTCAACATATAATCAAAGTTGTCAACACAACGTAGACATCAAAATTTCTTAAAATATCAAACTTGAGCTTGGTTGGAGCTTTGTAACTATGTTTTTAGATTTTTTTTTTAAAATGACACTGTTTAATATTAAAAAAATAATATTGTTTTGTGTTATTTTTCAAAAAATCTAGAAGCATAGCTATAATCTAGATTGTGTAGAGCAACTTAGATTATTCGTTGGAGTTTTCGGTATGTGATTTTTTATGTCAAAGCAAAACACTCATTTTACTTGCATAGTACGATAATATTGTTCTATATATATGAGGAGGAATTCGTTTCCGTCTAACTTTCAACACCTCGCAACCGCTCCATCATAGCAAATATAATGATCGATTCAGACCATTGAAAATATTCTTCATACTAATATTGAATTGGAGATCAAATTTTACATTTTTTTTTACTATTTCATCGGATAAGTTAAGAAATTTATTTATCTAACAATTTACAAACATCCAATTTTGAACCATCCGATAAAATAGTAAAAAGTTTCAAAAGAATATAAAATTTGGTCTCCGAGTCTATAATAGTATGAAAAATGTTCTCAACGGTTCGGATCGGCTATTTACACTGGATATGATAGAACGATTGCGAGCGGCTACGATGAGATTGGGCTGCGGATCGCCCTCTATATATATATGGGTGTTATTCATCTATGAGTATTTTGATGAGTGATTGTACTCAATTTCAACACATTCGTGATAAAATAAATCGACTTGTTGTGAAGCAATGATCCTCTAATTTCAGCAGAATAATGGTAAGCATGTTAACCAGAATGCATTATGGTATGAAATTTAAAATCAACAAACAATAATAATGAACGCAAACCTAGCACATGTTGTTTGATCTCGCGTTTTTACAAAGAGATGGAGGTTCAAACAATACTATTAGAAAGAGTTTTATTGCCGTCTAATTATCACTGGATTTTAATGATATCTGGTACTATGAGCGTTCATTGACATTACCGAAATTTTGTGTAAAATTTAACTCCGGATCTTTACAAAAAAAAAAACAGTATTAAATGATTGTAACTTTTTGAAAAAAAAATTGTTTTTAATGTAGTATCAAATTTTTATTAAAACCCGATGTTAAATGAAAGATTTAACACGGATTTTTAATATCATCCGGTGTTAAAATCTTTATCACCAGTTGGTACTTAATATCCACTATTAACATCTTAGATCTAACACCAGTTTTTTAATACATTCCGATATTAAAAGTTTTATAACCAATTTTTTTATCGAACCGTTATTAAATATTCATATTTAAAAGTATTAACATATTAGATCTTTGTTATTTTTGTTACTATTTTTTCAATTCATTTCTTTTATCTTTTTTAATTCCTTACTATTTTTTCGGTTGCAGGTTTTTTATTTATTTATTTATTTATTTATTTCAGTTTTTGTTTTCTTATTATACTTTATTTATTTATTTTACTTTGAATTTGAAAATTTTTAAATTAAATTTGAAAATTTTAATTTCTGCAACTAACTGTCAGGTTGCAAATTTCAATTTTTTATCACTTTTAATCATTTACACAGATTTTTTATTAAAATGTGATATTAAATATTACTTATCGCACCATACCGTTACAATTACGCAGTGTTAGAAGTAACCTTTTAACACCAGATTTTAGTTAAAGTCGATGTTAAAAATCAAGGATCTAACATCGATTGGTGAAACATTTAATGCCTCTCTACTATGTTGGTAGTTTATCTGGCACTAAAGTCGTAGATATCCGGATTAGAGGTACTTTTTGTAGTAGTGAGATTCAGTAAAAGTATTTAAAAAATAATAAATATCGAACCCTTTTATAATAAAAAAAAACAATGATGATGATGATTTTAAAATAATAATAATAATAATAATAATTTATGATAGGATCAGGGTATCATTTGGTAGTTGATACCTGAATGTACTTTGCCAGACTAAATTTTAATGGAATACAACTCAATGCTCGATACGATAACTCCAAGACCGTGTCGTCTGATTGTGGATTAACAACTGTAATCGCACCTAATTATTTATTATCTGTTCTTTTGTATAAAGTTTAGACTTTAGAAGATGCTGCCAGTGCCAACAAGTCAGATATGAATTTCTATTAATGAATTAAATTTGTATTAGCTGTGGATAAGAATTACCTTACTGTATGATCTTACAAAAAAACAGGGTATATATATATATGACGTAATATATGCCAGATAATGAAATTTTAATATCATGCATATATTCTTAATCACCTGTCCTCGTATCGCCTTAAGGTAGGGATTTGACAAAAACTAATCGGGTTCGATCAGAAGTTCAATTCGTGCGGATCCGTTCAAAAAAAAATCAAGGATCAAAAACGAATTGCGGACAAACTTTTTTGGAAAAATCCGACTCAAATTCGGCCCAGACCGATCCAACCCGTCAACCCGTCAACCCGTCGAAACCCGTCGAAATCTGCTCAAATCTGTCCAAACCCGTGCAAATATGTCCCAATCCGAGAATAACCCATTAAATTTAAAAAAAATAAAAAAAACCGTCCAATCCGTCGAAACAACCCGGACCGGCCAACCCTGAAATAGCCTCAAACCCGACAGTTCGCCGGCTCATGAATCTAAAATGGATTGCGGCCGACCGACAAAATTTGAACCTGTCGAAACTAGATCCGGACAATCCGTTGGACCGGCCAATCCATTGAACCGAAAGGATTTGAACCGACTCGACCCATTGTCAAATCACTACCTAAAGTCAATCATGAGCAACATGGTTGTGGCCGCATTCGATAAAATAAAGTCATGATGACTTGATGAGTCGTTGATGACATTCAACTATATAAATTTTTAGATCATGTAATTAAATTATCAAATCGTTCTGAAGTCTGACGCTTAAATGATGATCTTAGACATGTCATTTGTTCTTACTTGAAAACAAGGAATCTTGGTAAAAAGAAAACAAAGAATCTCTTTAATTGGTCCTATCTTATCTATCTCCGTTTCTGTCTTTTTCTTCTTCTTTTCCATGCTTTTCAGAAAAGGTCGACCACTGTCTGCACAGTTCTAAAATTAATTGATGCTGACTAAGCATAGGATCAGTCGGTACTTTTGCCAGAGAAAATTGCATGACTTTAGATTCTTGCAAAGATTCTTTTCTTTTATCAAACTAAGTCGATTCTAATATGATCTGATTCGACATGTTGATGAAAAGATTGGTAAGAATGGTCTTTAATTCTGTTTAGTTGGAGTTAGATTCAAAATTAATATTAATGAGCATTTATATATATTAAGTAAAGTTATTATATATTACTAGATATGAAATTACAAAAGTAATAAAAAAGTTATTAAGTACTTAATCTAAGTTACACAAGTTGGAACGAATCGATCAGTGACACTTCGTGTCGAATTCTGATGATGAAAAATGTGATCCATTTTGAATGGGATTAGTTCGAACCAAACTAAGAAAGTTAATAAAATAATACCAGTCGAGTTCGATCGATTTATGAAGCTCAAATTGGTTATCCCATAAGAAGAGAAGTGATATATTTATTATCCCATCTGAAAATGGGTCGGATTTGATAATGGGTCGGATCGGGCCAAATTCGTCCGATCCAACGGGTTGGCCGATCCACGGATTGGCAGGATCGAGTTTTCATGGATTCAAATTTTGTAGGTCGGTCGTAACCCGTCTTAGATCCAAAGGTCGGCGGACCGGTTCGGGTTGGGTTAACGAGTTGTATGGGTTTTTTTTTAATTTTTTGAATTTTTTGAATTTCTTGAATTTTTTTATTTAATGGGTTATTTCCAGGTTATACTCCGGTTATTCCCGGGTTATACCTCGGTTATTCTCGAGTTATACTCGGGTTATTTCCGGATTGGGGCAGATTTTTCACGGTTTTGGACGGATTTCGACAGATTTGGGACGGGTTGAAGGGTCAAGTCAGTGCGGGCTGGTCCAATCTCGGGCCGAATTTGAGTGGGATTTTTCCAAAAAAATTGGCCGCAACCCGTCTTTGGCCCCCGATTTTTTTTGAACGGGTCCGCACGAGTTGAACCTTGAATCGAACCGGATCGCGGCCTCGGATTTCCCGAGCCGGATCGAAACCGGTCGGATTTTGTCAAATCTCTACGTTATTTCTCATTTCTCAGACATATAATCAAGTAGATGCACGTATTGTGCCTCACAGGGAAGCATGTAACTTCACATGGAACCAAATTCTGTGTCGCGCGGCATGTGACGTACATGACTTTTCAGTCGTCCGATTTGCTTTAAGATTTGTGCTTACCAGACTTGTGAAATCAGACCTCCTGAATCACATCTGAACCGTTCGTTGATTACAGCACAGTAAATTATGAACGTTGGATGATGCCGCGTGACATCAGATACTGATCCAACTTGACACGCACCATGAAACCAGGCTAAACAAATTATCAGATAATTCTCAAAGGAAAAAAAATGACGGCCATGCCCCATTAAAAAATTAGGAAAGAAAGAATATACATGCTAAAGTATTACTTCCTTTTTATTATTGAACAATTAGAAAGTATTATCGACAGAAAATGAATTGAAAAGCAAAGGAGGAAGAAAAAATAAAAAGAGAGGTAAGCTGGAAAAAGTTTGTCTGGAACGAATAGAAAGCCAGGTACACGCCGAAAGGTTTTAGTCTTTTAGAAGTCAACAGACAGAAAGCAACAATTATAAAATTAAATTAAAACAGACAAACTCAATCCTCTCTAGTCTCTCGGTCTCAACTTCTTCAGTTCTATCATCAATATAAAAAGAAAATAGCAGCCTCCGGTGCTCGATTGTGTACAGTACAACAGTACAAGTACTTGTTTGTGTCAAAAATAAAAATAAAAATAAAAATACAAAAATTAAAGGCTCTGTCTAATTCAAAGTTTCGATATTTCAGGTATAAACAAAAAGTATACATATCATGTGACCTTATCCGAGGATGCTCTAAATTCTAAAATCTAAAATATGAAGAACTGGAAAATAGGTCGAAATAAAATAGAAGAAAGGACCTCTGGAAAGCGATGAATACATAAACTTTGCTTTCTTGATTGTGCTCTATTCATGCTATTCCGATTAGGATCATCCAGTGCACCGCAACAACCGTAAAACAACGGTTCGTGGGCCTCGCAACGCGGTGCAGCGCGGGAGAGGACAACGGCGCATTCCAACGAAGCTTTTCACTGAGCATTAGGTCATGCAGAACACCATGAGTGAAATATCATCTCTACTTAAATAGCCATTGTTTTATTATATACAAAAATAAAGTTAACAATTTAGTTTTGACAGAATATATTTTTGTATTTTTATAAGAGAACTGAGATTCAACATAGAAATTATTACTTGTGATGAAATGAAATTTTCGTATTATTTAACTTAAATTTATAAATGAAAAGAGAAACATTTAAATTTGTTAGGCCCATGATTCTCATCAAAGTTGAAAGTTTCAGAGAATATATATACTATAAATAAAGCCCAATATGGGGGAAAATTTAATATTACTCGTTAGTTTGGGCTTGAACTTTTGAAACAGCAAACAACAATCCATGTTTAACTTCGCATTTGTTTTTGAAAATTTATGTGTTCCTTTTTTTCTGTTTAATTAGAGGGTGACATTAAAATTAGTGTGTCTGAAATTGCTCCAATAGAAAATGGATGGCAAGCAAATGATACCTGGGAAAGGAAATTTCATGAAGTGCTCCAAATTTTATTTCTTAGTTTGGAAATGCATCATGAGTGTTAGAAGTTTGAAGAAATCAAATAATTGAAAAGTTTCGTCCGAACTGAATTTTCTTTGTTTGAATATTGTTCCTCTCTCAACTTATGATCGGAGATGAATTTTGAATAATATTCATATTTTTTAATTCATTGCACGTAGATTTATAATTTTTTTTAAAAGAATTCACAACTTAAATACGATTCAATAACTTTTGATCCAGCGTTTGAATAGGAATACAAATTATCTTTATCTTCTAGGTACAGGAGATCCGAATTTTCTTTATTTTTTAAGAGAAATTTTTGAATCATTTCTGAAATGGACAATTCAACAAAACTAGCCGAAATCAACGACGGATAAACAACCACAACAATCCAAAATCCAATCGGAAGGTCGTGATTTCTTCCAGCAGCCAGGGGTTGGCCCCACACGCATACTTCAAAACGGTCTTGAGAGAGACACCTCATCCATCTCCAGCAGTGATATATATATAATAATATAATATAATATAATATAATAAAAACACCATTACTATCGTTATCACATGATTGTTTTTTTTCTTGTTATGAAAAAAATGGAGTAAAAATATAATTTCTTTTTTTTTGTATCTTGTATTGTTCTTACTTCTTATTTTAATATATGATTTGTGTGATTGTGTGATCTGGGAGCAACTTGTCAAGCAAGAAAATCTCAGAAAAACAATAGAAACAAAATTGGAATTTAGTTCAGGGATCCATGTATGTATCTAAGGAATGATGCCATAGATCCTCTTAGTTGTATATCATTCAATGAGAACCAAAATCTCTATTTTAGACTTTTCGATACTGCTTGTTTTACAAGTTCCGGAAAATCAATTATTATAAGATAATTGTAATAATGATTATTGTAACAAATATTATATAAATTATTATAACGATAATTCTAATAATGATTATTGTAACAAATATTATAATAATGTTAATAATACGATTATTATAACAATAATTATAATAATGATCATTATATTCACTGTTGTTGTTAAATCTATTGACTAAACAATAAATATTTGTATGAATAATAATTAAATAATATAATTATAATAGTAATTATATAACAATAATTAAAATAAGGACCATTTGGTTTTTTGCCACTATAAAACTTCAAAATTGTCAAAATGCCACTACCGACCACTTTTTTGTATTGAGACCAGGAGTCCATAATGACATTTTGACAAAAAAAATTCTGAGTGGCATTTTGACAATTTTCATGTTTTGTAGTGGCATAAAACTAAATTTTCCTTAAAATAATGATTATTATAATGATAATTATGATGATTATTATAATGATAATTATAATTACGATTATTAGAATGAATTCATGGGTTGCTATCATTCAGAACGACTCAAATTGATATTAGGGTAAAATCATCCTTGATTAGATTTCTTATGAACTTAATAAAAGCAACAATTGATTTATATAAATTTTCAAAGACTTGAATGAAGAGTTTGTTCAATAGTGAATTAATTACTTGTTTGAAAACCAGGTTTAACAAGAAGCACATAGTTTAGGATTTTACTTTTCAGCTTTTATTTCAAATTTTACTTAATAAAAAAATGTGCATGTGATGTGAAGAAAACTTCTGAGAAATATTTGAATAGTTCTAGCTCACCTTGAAACTCGAAGACTTATTTTTAGTATGTCTGTTGGCACCTAAAACGAGTCTTGATCAGAGTGGTAACTATGTCATGAAAATACCAGAAGCACATCTCAACTCAATGAATCGTTGGATGATTTTCAAGATCTCATTCAAGGTGGTAACCTGTCAAGAAAACACCAAGAGTACTCGTTCAGGATGGTCACCTATCATGAAAACACCAGCAGCCATCTCAACACAAAGAATCGTTGGATGATTATCTCGAGTGACTCGTTTAGGGTGGTAACCTGTTATGAAAACACCAAGAAGCATCTTGACACCAAAAATGGTCAGTTGTTTCGCTTTGGGGACTCGTTGTGTACCCTCGTAACGACTGCCTAACATGAAATTCTTGCTCAGGGTGGTAACCTGTCATGAAAACACCAAAAGCACATCTCAACTCAAGGAATCGTTGGATGATTTTCAAGATCTCGTTAAGGGTGGTAACATGTCAAGAAAACACCAGGAGTACTCATTCAGAATGATCACCTGTCATGAAAACACCAGAAGTCCATCTAAACACAAAGAATCATTGGATGATTATCACGAGTGACTCGTTCAGGGTGGTAACCTGTCATGAAACACCAGAAGTTCGTCATAACTCACGAGAGAGTGGGATGAGTACATCAGGGAGGTAACTTGTCATAAAAATAGCAGAAGTTCGTCTTGACTCTCTTGAGAGTTGGATGAGTATTCCAGGGTGGAAACCTGTCATGAAAACACTAGAAGTTCGTCTTGACTCCCAAGAGAGTTGGATGAGTATTCCAGAGTGATAGCCTACCATGAAAACACCAAAAATTCGCCTTGACTCACGAGAGAGCTGGATGATTATCTCAGGGTGGTAACCTGTCATGAAAATACCAGAAGTTCGTCTTGACTCTTGAGAGAGTTGGATGATTAATACAGGATGGTCACCTGCCATGAAAACACCAGAAGCTCTTCAATCCAAAAGATCATCAAAGAATTTTGTCGCATGTACCACTACACGAGAATCATTGAGTGGCACCTCCAAAGTCTTCAAATCGTTGAATCATCTAGTCGAAAATGTCTTGACATGAGAACATCTCATCACAAACCAAATAATCAATACCCAAAAAGCAAGAAGATTAACCCAACCCTAAATATTGTTAGACATCTCATCACAAAGGTAGACATGTGCAAGATAGCACATCAATATCCAGAAGCAAACATGTGCAAGATAGCACAATCCAGAAACAAACATGTGCAAGATAACACAATTCAAAAACAAACATGTACAAGATAGCACAATTCAGAAACAAACATGTGCATGATATCACAATCCAGAAGCAAACATGTGCAAGATAGCACAATTATAGAAGCAAATCTGTGCAAAATAACGCATTATACCAGAAACAAACATATGCATGATAGCACACAATACCTGAAATAAATACAATACCTGAAATAAATATGTGCAAGATAGCGCAATCCAGAAACATCCTGGTGCAAGATAACACACAATGTCAAAGAGGGTCACCTCCCAAGAAAACACCAAGCAATCACAACACAATGTATCTAATTTTCCTGCTTTCAATAAAGCGACTATCATAATCTACTTCACTTAAGGAGGAGAAGTAGTAGTGGTACGTTGGATTTGATCAGGGCATTTGAATTTGGGTCGTTTGATCAATCAACATACATCTCTCTATTTCTTCTTCTTCTTCTTCTTCTTCTCTCAACTTTGATCGAGATTTGACCTTGGTGTCGATGGAGATTGGATCGATGGAGATTTGACCTTAAGTTCTTAGCTTTGTTTATCATCCAATTAGCAAATTGTCAATTCTATTGTGAGTATGTGTCTAGTCTTGAGCTCCACCGGTGTGTGTAAGTGAGCTCAAGATAGTCGGCTCGATTCTCCACCGACGTGTGTTAGTGAGATGAGTTCGGCGACGTGTTAGGATTGGTGGCTCCACCGGTGTGTGTAAGAGGGCCCTAATTTCGAAGTTGTACATTGAACAAGTGATTTTGTTTAGTGGAGCGAACCAGGCTTGTTATCGCAAGAAGTAGGGGCGTCGGAGACGTAGGCGAGGCCGTTTGCGTAAGCTTAACTCCGTCAACATTTGATTGAGCCACTCTCTTCCCTTTTCTCTTTATTTCAATTCATTAGTATTAATTACCTTGTGAAATTGTGAATTGAGAATTGAATGCTTGAATTGCTTGATTAGGGAATTAATTAGAATTGCTTGTTGAATTGCTCAATTGAATTGCTTGCCATAATTTGTGAAATTTGCAATTAGGTCCCTATTTGGTTGAACCGATTAAAATTAGTTAAGCACCTAGGCCTGGAGATTCTACAGAATTGACCTTAGTCTTGCGCTTTAAGCCCCAATCCAAATTTATAACATGTTCAGTTCAGTTTGGGCTTAGAAATTTAGATGCATGAATTGAGCTTTGATGATTGATTTAAGACAGTCCATAAGTTTGTTTTGAAGATTGGAAAAGATTAAGACTTGAAACAATTTGTAAAGGATTTGGATTTGGATTTGAAAATTGAAACAGAAGTTGTGTTCAAAAGGAACTCAGATTTGTGTGTTTTTCTTGATTATTAAGCTTGATTTTCTCAAAATATGTACAAAGAAAGGGAACATTCCAAATTAATTCCTTAAAATATAGGTTTTGGTCTACACTTTGATACAAAGATTTAGATCTAACTCAAAAGGGGAGAGATTTGAGAGAGATTTGGATCAGGTGTTAGACACAGGTTTGAGAATGGTGCCTGGGAGCTGATTTAGTTTTTTTGGATACAACTTGGTAATTTTGATGGCTGGCATATGTCTTTAAGCTTGGATTCATGTTTAAGGAATCAAAACAAACACTTTTGGTTTAAATTTCTTAATTTGGACAAAGTGAGCTATTTTGTGCATTTAAACCCTATTTTCTGACATTTTTAAAAAATCTGAGATTGAAAAGGGCATAACTCAAATTATGTTTGTCTAAAAATTATGAAATTAATTATGGAGGTTCATATGAACATATATTTCATGCACACAGAAGTAATTTGAATTTGGATTTGAGATAAAGGCTTCACAAAGATAGCAAATTTCTGGCAGCTAGGGTTCAAAAGGTTGAAATGGAACCAAGGGTTCAAATTTGATTTCCAGACTTTGAAAACATTATTTTAAGGCTTGATACATTGTGTTATACATAGATAAAAGTTTCTAGACCACAAAAAAGATTCTTTTTCAGAAAATTATGGATTTAAACTTGATTAAGGAATTCCAGCCCTAATTGGAACTATTTGAGCTCAGATTTGGTATTATAGTACTAAGTTTGGATTTCCAGAGCCTATTTGATGCTCTAATAACTTCTAAGCACATCATGTGACAAAAAAAGGGGATTTACTCAAATGAAAATCAATTTAAAAGTCAGATAAGGCATAAAAGGCCAAATCTGAACTTTTGATGATCAAATTGAGATAAGAGATCTAAAGAAGATCAAATTTGTTTTAAAAAGACTTATTTTAATCAAATGAAGGTATCAGAAATAAATCATCAAAGCTTCATGCATCTAAATTTTGATTTAAAGGCCTAATACCCAAGACAATAAAGATCATACAAGCATAAACTCATATTTTCATCAAACAAGCATTGCATTTCAATCAATTTATTTCACAAGCATATAAAAGTGACCCTCTTACTGTCAAATTCAACACCACTCACCTTGAAAAAGGTGATATGTCGAGGTGAGAGTGAAAGGCTCAGCAAGTGCTGCGCAAGTTCGGCCACTCTCACAATTTGAATAGAAAAAGAGGCCATTTGGTTATCCTATGGGGGTCTATTTATAGTCCAAGCTAGCTTCTTTACATTGGATTCTCATCCTACACAAGATTTTCTATGAAATTTTTATTCTTTCTTCTGTCTTGATCTTGTATGGTCCTTGGTGCTGCATTTCATGTTTGCAGGTGCTCCATGTGGTCCCATTTTGTTATTTAGATGCCAATTGTGTTTCTGGAAGTTGCAGAAGGTATCTTTGATCTCATCCTTTCACAATTTGATCAATGCACCAGATTGGGTCATTTGAATTTTGATCCATGTGCTGCACTCCTATTGGTCAATTGAGTAACCATTTTCGTCCTTCAGGTGTCCTTGAGTGACCTCAGCATTTTTGGCAGGACTTTAGAAACTTTTATGGTCATTTAAATTGATGTTGACAACTTTCAGTGCCACCTCACACCTCATTGGAATATCAGATTGGGCTTTGACCAATTGGGTTCAATTTAATCCCAATTAAACACTAGGCCTGATCAATTAGGTGTTGCCAAGCCATTGCATATCTTCATTTGATTAAAGACAACTCCAATTGTCCCAATTCAACATTTCATTTTGGTACCGAGTGATCTCATGAGAGATCTTCGTTCCAGTTACATGCAAATTAAATTGAGCATACCCCTGACATCATGAGACTCCCAGAAATATGCCAAGCATCTTGCTTTAAGCTCTAGTGCCCTAATTTGCTAGTTTAAGTTTGGTAACGATATTTTTCCTTTGAACTTTTCTTCTTATTCTTTAAGATGCATTTCAACACTTAGGCTCTTCATGCTCTTCTCACTTCCTTCTTTCGATTGGTATATGACTTGCAGGCTATCTCTTAAAGATCATCGAGATTGATACCATTGGAGATCTTCAGTGTCGAGGTTGGGAAGTGACATATCGAAGGAAGAAGAAAGAGGAGGGCCTTTGGTTCAACACACACGTCTTCAATCTGACGGTTTTGTTCTTATTCTCTCTCATCTTCTGTTAATTAGATCTGGTTAGGGGTTTAAATCTTGGACATGAGGGATTTAAGCCTTAATGTGTCACTGACAAGGTCAGGTTTAAGGCACGGGCAACACTTGGTTAGGGCGCTAACAATATGGGATCTACATGTCAGGTTTAATGAGAGACAAAGTCAGCAACCTCTTTGTCTCAAATTTGCACATACTTGATTCTTGTGAGCCAAGAGGCTGACAGACTCTTTGATTTGTATTGTGTCTATGTGATCCAAGCCCATTCAAAGCCCATAATTGTTTGAGGATTGATAGAAGCTCAAAATGCAGCCAACTGTTATTTAATGCTTGAAAATTTGAATTTAATTTGTGCAAATCGGTTTTGAATTATTTGGATGCTCAAATGGTTGATTTTTGAGTGAAATAATGCCCAAAAATTCACAACTTTTTTGTAAAATTTATTGGTGTATAATTTGACCAACTTTTCTTGAGCTTTGATCCTTAATTTATTAGAAAATGTTATATGTGATTATTTGATAATATGACAATCATAGAAATTGCACATATTAAACCCCAAATATTTCTTTCAATCACATAAACACCTCATATAATCCTTGAAAAATATGTTTGAGCTTCCATTGCACTTAATTGGCTCTTTGATGAGGTTTTGGATAATTTGCACATAAGCCCTTAGATTTTACAAAATTGAACGAGCCTTTTATTTGATCTCCTTGTATGCTTGCATCATGTGGCTAATGCTTGTCTGATTTTCTCCTTCTTTTTGTAGGCTAATAATTGGTATTTTTTCAGGTGCCAACATGGAGGTGGGTCACAGACGGACTACTTAAGTATCAAGCCCCAAATGCTTTTCTAGACATCATTAGCACATAGTATCTCATCACTTTTTTTTGTACACCTTAGTTTATGTACACAACAACTACTTCAGTATTAATCCTCATTTGGGAGAAGTTAATAATTTGTTGTCGGTATGTCAATTTTAAACCTTTCATGGGTCATTTTGCTTATGCCTTTAGTAATAGTGTTAGTTTGCGAACAATATTGTTTAGCAAAATGAGGCATAAGAAACTTTATTGTGTTGCAGTCACAAAAAAATACGTTGCTGTCGCAGTTGACCTATCAGTTCAATTTTGATATGTACCCTCAATACAGAGCCTTTTCCCATTGTCTACGACCGCAATGATAAGCCTTGCGACCGCAATTGAGCACATGTCAGTTGAAATTTTCTCTGTTTGGGCCAACTTAATATAGAAACTTTCTGATTCAAATTTTAAATCCTAAATTGTTGCATAACTTTCCAAAATTTAACTTTATTTGTCCAAATAATTATTTTAAATATTAATTAATAATTTTTTTTTAATAATATCAAATATAAGTTGCATAAGAACCGAGAATTGACAAAATTCAAGCTTTTGATTAAAAATATTAAAAATAATCAAATAACAAATACAAGAAAGCGTAAAACATAATTTCAACAATTAAATTCGATACATTTCCAGATAATAAACATAACATCTGAAATATTGCAACGGAGGTGGCTCTGATACCATTTGTAGTGCAATTTTAAATCAGGTAAGAGCCAAACTGAAATCCTAATTTGTAACTAGCAATTGCAATTCAAATAAACAAAAAAACTTTGTGCAAATATTCGAGATAAAATAAAAGGGCGGAAGCGAGACTTACTTTCCATTCCTACGGTCTCCCTTGTACACGCATCTCTTGACTAGGGTTCGTTGGAGATGGTCGAGCAACATTGGGTTTCGCTAGCGGATCCTTCCAAGCAACTCCCGGTGCCAACTTTTCTTCAAGGTCACGAATGAACCAAGAAATATTATATTAGTAATGGAGGGATAGAGAGGCATATGCACAACACATGTGCCCTAACATAAGATGATGTCGGTAATGTTTGGAGACCCAGCGCTATTTATATTGGTGAAAACGTATCTTGAAAAGATGCAAAATTAATTATCAAATATTCTTTGGAATATATGAAATTATACTCTCCAATTCTTTTTCAAATTATCATATTCACTTCTGTAAATATGTGCATGAATTTGGTATAAATCAGAAGATTTCTAGTTGGAAAGATACCGACAAATCTAGGCAGAGAAATATGCCCTTGGAATAGGTCTCTTGCGGCCGCAAAGGATATCATTGCGTCCGCAATTGACTTGGCTTCCAAACTTGGCAGGAATGCTGCCAAGTCTATTGCAACCACAAAGAGGGGCATTGCAGTCATAATCAATCTATTGAAGTTCAGCAGATTTACTGCCAAATCTCTCCTATTCTATTGCGATCGCAAAGGATCTTTTTGCGATCGTAACTTGCGGTTTGGACTGTTTTGCTTGGGTTTTGACCCATTTGAGTTGAATATATCCTAAACAATATTTCTAACTTTACATTAACACCAATATATAGTTTAATTAATCATAATCGGTCCATCAACAACTATAATTAATTCACATTAAATTCTATATGTATTCGTATAAAAAATCTTAGCGAAATACATATTATGCCTTGTATAAATAAATCATATTTACGGCAGAGCTAATGTTACTCATTGTAACATATGTGACATTATGAAATATATTAATCATGCAACACATGGTCCAAATTTTATTTATTAGATTTGATGTCCTAATTCCAACAAGGCAGCCACCCCACCCGAGGACGAGTTCCACTCAGCCGGTCGACTACCTCCACTCGTCGGCTACCTAAGCTGATCCTAGGTTGGTGCCACCTCCAAGAGGTCGATCGCCATTGTTCCTAGGAGAACCTGATCCCTTCTTTGTTCTCTTGTTTGTTTTGCTATGTGTTCCATCTTTCCTCCTTCTAAATTGATCTTTGGAATCTTTGTTAGGAGTTCATGTGTTGAACATTAACTACAAATCAAATCAAGTTCTTGTTTAGACTTTGGAATTGTGATTTAGGGTTAAAGCATCGTTACTGTAACACATCAGGAAGGCATCATAACGAGTCAGAAGGTGTTATAACGAGCTCAATCTCATCATAATATGTCACTGGAAAGCTGAGCCCAAAAGTCAATGGAGCAGACGTTGGAGGGCATTTCGAAAATGCTGGGAAGGCGTTATAACGAAATACAAATTCGTTATAATGAAATGACTTATTTTTTGTGCTGGAGCATGATGTGGAAGCCTCTGCCTATTGCAGAACCTAGGGGCCTAGGTACTTAACTATATTTCTATCGGTTCAATCAAATAGGGACCTAAATTGCAAATTTCACAAACTATGGCAATCAATTCAATTTATGCAATTCAACAAGCAATTCAATCAATTCTCTAATCAAGCAATTCAAGCACAACTCAATTCAATTCACAAGAAAGTCAAGCAATTTAAACTAATTGAATTTAGAAAATGTAAATAGAGAAAGAGAAAAGAAATGCTCAATCGCGTGTTGACAGAGTTCGGCTTGTACTAACGGCCTCGCCTACGTCTCCGGGTCTCCGATGCCCCCGCTTCTTGCGGTAACAAGCCCGGTCCGCTACACTAAACAATAATCGCTTGCTTAGCGCTACAACTTCCAAATTGGGGCTCTCTTACACACACCGGTGGAGCAGCCAACCCTAACCCGATGCCGGACTCTATCTATCTTACACACATCGGTGGAGAATCGAGCCGACTTCCTTGAACTCACTTACACACTCCGGTGGAGCTCAAGACAACACACACACTCACAATCAAATAGACTATTTCTAAATGGAAGATTTAGCAAGACAATCACTCAAACAAAGAACTCTCTATAATCCCTAGATTAGATTTAGCTATGTAAACTTGGGATTTAGAGCAAGGATTTGGCTATATGTATAAGGCTCAAGGTTTCTTGTAAATGGTGTTGAATGAATAGATTAATCAGCTAAAAACAATTGTTGAGGGAGAAGGGTTTATATAGGGCTCAATGCTGGCCAAAAGCACCTCTGTGCCAGATAGGGTTATAACGCTATACACTGTTTGGTTTGGATTTCCTTGCTCTTTTGTACCCAAATTTAAATAGAACTAAAATCTAATTAACCTAAGCAAGTCTTCATCTTGATTTTGTTCTTCCAAACTTGCTCTTGGGTCATCCTTGATCATCTATTGTGTTTCTTTTGTGCATTTGCTTAAATGCCCTACAATTAAACTAAATACACAAGAAATGGTTAAATTCAATTTGGTTTTGCAAATCAACAAACTTAGGAAAGTTTGAGCCAGCAATCTCCCCCTTTTGTTGATTTGCAAAACCTTAAACGTATGTGCCCAAATTAATTTTCAATTTGATTTCAATATGGCACATATGATTTCTCCTCCATTTTGGAAATCAAACAAAAGGTGCATCTTAAAATTTTAAATTTGAAGCAAAGCTCCCCCTGAATTTGATAATTCTCCATCGATTTAATGCACAATTATAATTTGAGCAATAAGGCTCCCCCTCAATTAGTGCATTTTTCAAAATCATGGTGCCCTAAATGACAAGTTTATAAATATTTTGCGGAAGCATATTTTGAAATTTGGGCTTACAATTATTTGTTTTAGTTTGTTTGAGTTTTATAGTGCACAATTCATCAAAGTTTTGCTCTCCTTAAATATATGGCAATTAGCATTAGGGGGATTTAATTTAAAATTTTTCTAAATTTGCCCTTTGGGCATCCAAACAACCTTTGGTTGGTTGTTTCCCTTCCTAAAGGTGCACTCTAGTGAAATGTGGTCATGCTTGCAACCATAGTTGCATATGGCACTAGTTGGAGGATTACCATTTGCATTTAACGTGTTGGCTTTCACAAACCTAGTTCGATAATCGCTTCTCAATTGTTGTGGCTTGTTGTTCGATTGGTACACAAAATTGAAGTTTGGTTTAGGCACAAGCTTTGGTTAAGACACAATTTTTGGTTTTTGATTGTGTCTCACGCCATGTTGGGCAATTGTATGACGTTTTGGTTCATATGCCCAACCGTTTGGTCCCCTAAAATATGCATTGTTGGACCATGAAGGGTTGAAATACCTAGGTACCGGTTTGGGTTTGGTATGGCTTCCATTGTTGAACTGGTACCTAAATGCATGATTTAGTTTATTACCCTTCTTTGGGACGTTTGTATTTTTGCCTTTATAGTTTCCCTCATTTTTAGGGCCTTTGGGTTCTTTGGATGGCAATTGAGAAAGTGAACCCTTTTCAAATCCCAAATCCTTTTTGTCATGGGGTTTTTGTCCCTCAAACATTTTGCTCAAATCCAATTTTTTTTCCCTAAAGCACAAGAGGACTTCAAGGCTTTATTTTCAATTTCAAATTTGGTTACTTTGGACTCAAGCTCATGAATTTTGTTGTTTAACCCCCCAATTATGCAATCTTTACTCAGGAGGGCTTGGTTTGATTCAATGAGGAGTATGTTCAATTTAGCAATTTCAATTTTCAATAACTCCTCATTTGACACCTCACTTGTGTCATCACAATCATCATGCGATTCACTATCGGATTTAAACCGTAAACAAAAATTAATCTCGATGGATTTAGGGTCTAGATATACCTTTGCCTCATCGATAGAGGTGGAGGTGCTAGCTTCATCTTTGGTGACTTTATCCACCGGTTGCTCCTCCTCTACCGGTTGCATCTCTTCCAATGGGTGCTCCTCTTCTATCGTATGTTACTTTTGCAAAGGAAATGGACATTACAAGAGGGAGTGTACGAACTACCAAGCTTGGTTAGCCAAGAAGGAAAAGAAAGGTACATTTTACTCTTTAGTTGGATTTGGAAAAATGTCTGAATATGATAAGCTTTATGCTTTAAGGGTTGTTGCTTCGACTAATGAATCCTTGCATACTAGTACTCGAAATGTTAAACAGAAATTAACTCACAAGAATTCAAGTGCTTTATGGCATAGACGACTAGGTCATATTTCTCGCAAGAGATTGGAACGTCTTGTCAAAAATGAAATTCTTGATTCTTTAGACATGTCAGATTTTGATCCGTGCATACAATGTGCTAAAGGAAAACAAACGAAAGTCCGAAAATATGAAGCTAGACGTGCAACAGATGCATTGGAACTAATTCACACGGATATTTGTGGACCATTTCATACGGCTACCAGAAATGGACACACTTATTTTATTAGTTTCATTGATGATTATACACGTTATGGCTACATATATTTAATTAAAGAGAAAGCGCAAGCTTTGGACATGTTCAAATCCTTCAAGGCTGAGGTTGAGTTGCAACTCAATAAAAGGATTAAACAAGTCAAATCGGATCGTGGAGGTGAATACTACGGTCGATATGACAGTTCGGGTGAACAATGTTCAGGGCCGTTTGCCAAGTTCCTAGAGGAAAATGGGATTGTGCCACAATATACCATGCCAGGTTCGCCTGCCATGAACGGGGTTGCAGAAAGGCGCAATCGTACATTAATGGAAATGGTGCGTAGTCTGCTTAGTCACACTACTTTACCATTGTTCCTCTGGGGTGAAGCGCTTAAATTCGCAGCTTACATTCTCAATCGTGTACCAACTAAGGCAGCTATTAAAACTCCATATAAGTTGTGGACTGGGCGTAAACCTAGTTTACAACATTTCAGGATATGGGGTAGTCCAGCTGAGGCTAGGCCTTATAGGCCAAATGAAAAGAAACTGGATTTCCTTGCTCTTTTGTATCCAAATTTAAATAGAACTAAAATCTAATTAACCTAAGCAAGTCTTCATCTTGATTTTGATCTTCTAAACTTGCTCTTGGGTCATTCTTGATCAACTCTTGTGTTTCTTTTGTGCATTTGGTTAAATGCCCTACAATTAAACTTAATACACAAGAAATGGTTAAATTCAATTTGGTTCTGCAAATCAACAAACTTAGAAAAATTTGAGCCAACACCTATATATACAATCCTGATGCTTTCAAGAACACTTAAAAAGCAAGCTCCCAAGTTTAGAAGCAATTAAAGAGCATCTACAGAGCATTGAGACATTTTTCTCCAAGCATTCAAACCTCAAGCATTGTTAGAGCTTTAGAGTATTTAGGATAGTTATTTTCTAATCATTTTTGTTGTTAGACAAAGATCCTTGAAAGATCTTTGTTCTTGTTTGATCCGTGTTGGGTCATTTTGTTCCGTCGAGGAATCTTGTTTTGTTAATACTCTTATAAGTCTATGGTGAGGATTGTAAGGGCTTTTTGTTGGATTTTATAATCGTACGTGCCATATGGGACGTCATATGAAACGACAAGTTTATGGACTTACGTGTTATACAATTATATATTAATTATATGTCATTAATATCCATAATCAAGTGATCAATAAAGTATATTTACATATGGATATAAAGTGTTATAGGAAAGGATCCTTTAATGTGCAGAAATCATAGTTGGTAATTAGCAATTTATTGATGGACTGAATTGCAAAATTACCATGCACCTTTTCTAAAAGGCACCTGGTCCTCAAAGACAAGTCATCCTCTCTCTCTCAACAGAAAATTTACTCTAAGTAATTAGAGAAAAGATTAAGGAAGAGGAGAGATCGTTGTAGAGCCTCTCCATCGGGTTTTACAAGGAGTTGCCGCGTAAGGGAACCGGCGACCGTGACTTGCTCTTTTGGAAGACCCCGCTGCCACACCGAAGAGTGGAGAAGAGAACACAAGAGTAGCAAGAAGAGAAGGGCCGCACCGCTGTCCGGATACAGAAAAGCGTCAATTTCGAGAATTTCAAGGCATGAAACAAGGTTAGGCTTCCGCTCAAGTTTCCGGTTCTCTCTAGTGATCCTAGAATTAATACTAGAAGTATTATCACTTTTGACATTTTGGATATGCCTTGTTGTGAACACTTTTGGTACAGTGTTTGTTTATTGCACCTCGGTGTGAAACTGGAGGTCATGTGAATTGAACAAAGATTATGGCTATTTTATTCCCCAACCGAACCTGGAGGATGGTTTTCTTTTTCGGGGAAGAAAGAAGTGCAGTTGGAGAGCGCAAATCGCAATCGGAAATTATTGCTGTTGTTGAGATGAGAGCAAGGCGATCTCAGTTGCACAAGTGGAAATTATTTAGATTTTAGATGCGCCTCTCCTCTCACAAATTAATGATTATCGAAGCAGCCGTTTCATTTTTAAATAACAAATTCCAGCCGTTGATTTAAAATATACATAGTTGTCTTGTCCCCTTGCCCTATTTGTGTTACTGCAGACCAATGTTTGGCATGTATTGAATTCATTCATTCATTCTTTATTTTTTTTGGGAAATTTTGGAATGTTGAACAAAATTGATAATTCAGCTTCAGTTTCGATAGAATTTTGGGAAATGGAAATACTCATTCACTAACTTTGATATCCTGTAAATATTTAATATCCTCTCTATGCAACATAGATATTTTTGTTTTATTATATCATATCATTAATGGCGTTGACTGTCTAATGATTGCATTAATCATATCGATGTATGTGCCATTAGATACCTGAACTATTTTATTCTACCACCAAATTAGAAAACATTGGCTCTCTCATGTTTACAATGTGTAATTAATAAATGAATTTCAGACTCAATTTACATGTCTAGTGTAAAATGCTTCATGTAGTTATAAATTATGTGATAGCCAACATTTCTTTTAGTAGGCAAAAGCTTACTACTTTCTATTTAATAAAAAAAACTACAAAAGTTAAAAAGTTTTAAAGGCAATAAAATGGTTAAGGAAAAAAAAGAGAAAAGAAAGGGAGATGAAGAAAAATATATAGTGGACAAATGACAGAACTTTTAAAACAACACAGTTCAGTACACCAACAACCATTGATACAACATGTATTATTGAAGCGTGTCGCAATTTTGAGAGCTCATTTTGAAATATTGAGCGCATAATCAAATTTTTTTACTGTTATACCACTCTTGCACTTAATTAATTCTTGCTGTATTGATTTTTTGAAACTAATCAATCGTTCAAAAAGAAAAGCGTTCCCAACATCTGTTTAAGAAAACATCTTATGCTTTTAAAAAGGACATCAACTCTTGTTTCTTTTACAGAATCTGAATCTAGAAATGAAAATTTTGCAACTTATTGGGAGCTTACATCACAAGCGCGTGATCCGAAAATTTGGTTTTTAAAACGAACGACTTTTTACTTCTTTAAAAAATAGTAATAAAATTAAAAAAATGTAAAATTTGTCTCTAATAAGTTTTAATATGGAGATCATGTTGGACGATTTGGATCAAAAGTTTGAATTTTTAAATTTTAAATTTGAATGTGAAGTCAAAACAACTCACGGCTTCATGAAGCATAATACTGTATATATATATAGAGAGAGAGAGAGAGAGAGGTTATGGACTTATGGTGTTCCGCAAAGCACCAAACACACTGTACTTCGTCTCTATATCTTCGATTTCAAAGTCAAAATGATCGATCCAAACCGTTGAATTTGATCTTCATATTAAAATCTTTTTAAGACCGAATTTTATATTTTTTTGAATTTCTTACTATTTTTTTACAGAGGTCGAAATCATTTATATCGGATGATCCAGAGATCGTTAGATTAACCAATTTTTTCAACCCTTTAAAAAATTGTAAAAAAAAGTAAAAAAAATGTAAAATTCGGGTTCCAAGAAGAATTTAATACGAAGATCAAGTTTAACGGTTTGGATCGATCGTTTGGACTTTGAAATCGCAGATATAAATGCGAAGTACAACGCGTTTGGTGCTTTGCGTAACCCCATAGCCTCACTCTCTCTCTCTATATATATATATATAAATGGGATTCGTAGCCTCCTTTTTTTGTAGCCTCTGGTAACCTCTGTCATCAAAACCAATGAAAATGATCGATTCAGACCGCTGAAAATATTTTCATACTAATATTGACTTGGAGATCAAATTTTACATATTTTTTGAGTTTTTTTTACTATTTTAGTAGGAGAACATTTTCAACGGTCTGGATCGGTCATTTTCATTGATTTTGATGGCGGAGGCTACCAGAAACTAGAAAAAAGAGGCTACGGATCCCTTCTCTCTACATGAGTCAGGCTATGGTACTTACGTAAGCACCAAGCTCTTTATCGAATGGGTAGAAATTGGTTCAATTTGAGGTCTGTATATCGTCAGATTACTCAATGTTCTATCCATCCGATAAAATATTAAAAAAATTGCAAAAAATAAAAAAATTTGGTTTCCAAGTAGATTTTAGTATGGATAATATTTTCAACTGTTTAGATCATCCATTTGCATTTTGATACTTGAGATATGATCGTAAGTACGGAAGAGCTTGATGCTTACGTAAGTACTATAACCTAACTCTATATATATATAGAGAGAGAGAGAGTTATGCTATGATAATTATATAAGCACAGAGCGTTGCCGTGCTTATGATCATATCTCTAATTTAAAAATGTAAATGGACGATATGAACTGTTTAAAATATTGTTCATACTAAAATCTAATTGGAAATCAAAATTTTTATTTTTTGGATTTTTTTATTTATCGGATAGATAGAAAATCAGTTAAATTTGAAAGTCTGTAAATTTTCTGATTACTTAATTTCTCACTATATATAAATGGTGGATACAATTTTATGAACAATAGTTAGTGTTAAGTATGGTAATCATACAATGAAATACGTCTCCCTAAAATTGACCGCACACTTGATATGATTATGATGGAGCAATTAAATATCTTTTTATGCCTTTGTATATCTTATTTTATTTTTTTACCCACGTATTGACCGCACATGGAATTATTTACCGCAGTGCAATTTTTTTACAGTGGTAGATATATTGGTGAAGGGTGTTTCTTGCAAGCAAACTCTTCTTGTGCACACACAACTTTGTATATTGCATCTTTTTACCTTTATATTGCAACCACTGAACTACCAAGTTCCAATTTTCCTAACAATTTTCCACACACTGAACTACCTTTATATTTTAACATTATCTTAAACTTTATTTCTATATCACTAGATGACATTTTGATAATTTCCAAATAAAAAATTAGACATATCATTGACGTATGAATCTTCTCACTTCTCAGTCTTCTTTAATTAAAAACCAAAATCTTTTCCTGATTTTTCAACGAGACTTTTATTTCCGAACCCATAATTCGGAATTTCGGAACATCCAAAAGGGTAATGACAAGGAAATTGAAACGAAATCCAGCGCACAAGTGGCAAGTGCATAATGCGGTCTTTGAAAAAAAAAAGTTTTAAGTCAATTCATATCCATATACAGTGTAATAGTCTGATCTTCTATGTCAAGCAGTGATCACAAACTGTGTCGTGTAATCCTGACATTGAAAACGAACATGGTTAATTTAATTAACAAGTCTTTCTTGAGCTTGTTTTGGTTACTTTTTTTTTCAGGAAGGGACAAAATGATACACATTTTTAAATATACATGGTTATTTTGCAAAATAATTTAACAAATCGTACAAATACACAAGCTTATTTTGCAAAAAAAATTTCAAGGTGGGGCGGCTGCCCCTCCCTGATCTCATGTAGCTCCTCCCCTGATTTTGGTGGGTATCTTTTTCATTGATCCAATTCTTTGAATTTGCCACATAAAATCCAGTTCCTTAATTTAATAAAAGATAAGTAGATTGTGTGATGAAACCAAGCAAAAATTCGCACCTGAACTCCACCAAATGCATCTTTTCATTGCTTTAAAGTGCTTACTCTCTTTAGCAAACGATGTGTTAAAGCACACTCAGAACCCAAATTCAAATATTCAATACTACAAGCAAAACACAAGTCTTCCACACAAGTATACCAACCTCAACAAACTAATTCTATCATTTCCAAGTTCCAACTAACATGCTATAAAAGTACAAGTTTTTATGAAAATAACATCTTCCTCAATTTGGATAAGGACAACAAACACTAATTCCCACTAGAAGCATGTATCAAAATTATTCAATTAAGTATGAAGAAAATATTCTATATTTTGGCATTTTATGTCTAGTTATCTTGCTCCTTTAATGATCTTTTATTGTCTTCTGCTCTCTGGTTTTGTTGTCTTCTTCGCCTTCGCTCCTCCTTACTTTGTTTTCAATAAATTTTCCGGAGTTGTAGTTAAAACAAAAGGCAATAACAATTTTGGAAAAATAATGTTATATACTTTAAAGTTTTAAATAATATAATTGTTTTTAATTTAAAGAGGGTTCTGGTAGTTTAGAATGTTAAAATAAAATTTATCATGTTTAAGACATCATATGTATTCTGTGATTTCGAATAATGTATCTAAAAATCGTATTGCCGCATTACTGTGTTCGTTGCATTAATTTGAATCATTATACTAATTTGAACTATAATTCCAAGATAAATTTGTACAAATATTCAATAGAAAGCACTATTAATATTTTACCTACCAATGAGTATTTTTAAGGTAAAAGTCTATGTACATTAACACTACCACACACATTACCTAGCTAGGTTGTAAGTGTAGTATCATCTCTCCAAGAATCATCTCTTCTCTCCAAGCAGCCATATGCCATCCCGTCGGCAGCTGATCACGCCGGTGCCATGGATATTCATCCGGCCAAGCTTCTTTATTACCGTCGGGTAATTCAGAGGTTTGGTGCACACCCACCATCTTAAGCAGAAGTAGCAAAGTTGCCAGTCAAAGGATCTGGCAACAAAAGATCTAGCTTTGAAATTCTTCCTTCCATCTGCAATCTCAGTTGGGACCCAAGTGTTCATCGAGCAAATGGACAAGGAAAAAAATAGAGAGGTAAATCACCCAAGAATAGTATCAAGACCGCCACCTCATCATTCCACTAACCGTTTATGGAGTTCTGATAAATCGAAGGTGCAACATAAGATATCATATCCCCAGAGTAATCGTCGTCCATCTCTAAAATGTTTTCGATGCGGAGAGTATGGCCATCGAGCAGCTGGATGCCGTAACCCTATAGTGTGCTTCAAGTGTAATAGAACGGCGCATAAAGCTGTGAGTTGTGAATCTAGAATCGTCACCAAAGCCCCAAATCAACCTCCATCGACAGCAAATCTCCCCAATTTCAAACAGTCTAGCTCTCGATTAATACCAAATCAACCAAGATTCTCTCAAGAAAAAGAATTGCAAGATCATCTAATGGCTCAACGATTGCTACACTCGATTGACCTCGGAGGTGCTAAATTTGAAACCTTTCACAATGAATTAGCTAATAGCTTCATTGTTTAAGCTCCAGAGGAATTCGGCGAAGTGGAAATGATAGCAGATCATCAAATTTCTCACCCTCAAGCAGGCAAATGGTCAATCAAAAGGCTAAACAAGCGAGATTTCTTGGTCGTTGGGGCTCCTCAATGGGTAAAATGGATTATTTCTCAGAATCAGTGTTCTATAGGCCCATACCAATGTCCCATTTCAACTGACTTTTCTGTTCTCTTTCCTAAAGTTAAACCTGTTGAATTCTGGATTAGGCTACTCAAAATACCATATGACATGAGAGATTTACACACCTTGAGCAAAATAGTCTCAGTTTTTGGTACATTAACCGATTGGAACCAAAATACCTTCACCGGCGAAGACCTCAGATAGGCTAGGGTTAAGGTGACAGTAGGTGCCAGTGCTCTAATTCCACCCTTTAGAATTATGAGGCCAAAAGGAAATCATGATTTGGTAAAAATAGACATAGAAATTGAATCCTCCCAATCTAGTCCAATTAAATCCTGGATGCCACATGAGGTGGTAGCAGCAACAAAAGTGTTAAGACAGCAAATGGATACCAAAGAAAAAATAGCAAGATATGGAGGAGCTAAACAAATCACAGGTCTAGGAAGTAATTCAGCTATGCAACAACCTAGTCACATTAACCACCTCAACAAAATTAGCTCCAACATTACTAAAATACCCCCAGAAAAGTCTCTCTTCCAGAACCAATGGTTCCAGCCAGTCAGCCAGAAAAAAAACCCTTGCAAGAAATTCATTTCAACCAAAACCTCATTCAAACCAATACAAATCAAAACATGAGAATCTTTGAGCTCCCAACCATCAACAAAGGAAAAGCACCCATTCTGATAGAGGAAGATCAAGTAGATGAAGCAGAAGAAGCAAGGATAGAGAACAAGTTATTAAGACAACAACTGAAGAAGGTTAAAGCTCAGCTCCAGCAAAAGGAACTTCCTCAAGAGTTCTTTGATGGTCCATGAGGTACAAGTAATGCAGAAAAAGGAAAATTCCCAGTAGATAGTGACCTGGAAAGCACATAAACCACCTCCTAATGGAGCAACTCTCAAGAGAAAGACAGTAAAGCATCAGGCAATGATATAAACTTTTGGTAAAATTCTTTCTCAAATTTTTCTTTCTGAAGATGAGATCAGTAGCATGTTATTAGTTTGGGGTATCTCATTGGTAGATAAAACAGCTAATCCAATAGATAAAATTGCCCAACTGAGAGAAGTAGAATATTTGAAGTTAGGACAAATGGTAGAAAATATGGCTAAATTGTGTGCAGTACATAAAAAACAAAGAAGTGACAGGGATATAGTAGCTTTTAATGATTAGAATAATAAACTGGAATGTTAGAGGCATAGGTAAAAAAAGAAAAAAATACAAATGATTAAAGATTTAATCATAAAAGAAAGAGTTGATATAATTGGAATACAAGAAACCAAAAAAGAAGCAATAACTCCAAGAATGTTAAATCATATGAGTAGTCAGCACACATGGAATTTAATTAAATCTAGAGGTTCAGCTAGAGGAATTCTATTAGGAGTAAATGAGTCAAAGCTAGAAATAATCAATTGGATAATAGGAATATAAGCAATTTCTATAGTTGTCGAAAATAAAACAGATAACAAAACATTGGTAATAACATCAGTATATGGACCATCTTCAAATAACAATAATAATAAATTAGAATTTTGGAAAGAATTAAAGTTATTAAGTCAATTAATAAACTTGCCATGGATAATAGGTGGAGATTTTAATGCGATCAGAAGTAGAGATGAAAAAAGGAGTTACATACATAAGGCAAAATATGAGTAATTTTAATAATTGGATTGATGAATCAGAACTAATAGAGTATAAAGGAAATAATAGAAAGTTCACATGGCATAGGGGACCAAATAACTCACAAAGGACTTGTTTAGATAGGTATTTCATAAATACTGAATGCCTCCAATTATATGCAAATATACACTCATATGCTCTATGCAAGCATTTGTCTGACCATAATGCAATTTGCATAGAATTTGGTTCTCAATATTATATCAATAGATATATATTCATATTTGAGAACAGATGGTGTGAGCAGGAAGAGTTTTAATCCAAAATATTTGAATGGTGGAATAATATAAAAATAGGATTGAATAAAGGGAATGATTGGAAAAATAAAAATGGATAATATGAGACAAAAACTGAAAGGTTGGAATGCAAATATAAAAAAGATATTAAGATAAGAAAAATAGATAATATACAGAAATTAAAAGAATATGAAATTTTAACAGAACAAAGAGATTTAACTGAATTGGAAATAGACACATGTATCTGTACAAAATGAATTAGAATCTATTCATCAAATGGAGGCAATTTATTGGTACCAAAGGGCTAAAGAAAAATGGCTTGATGAAGGAGATGCAAATACAAGATACTTTCATAAAATTGCTTCATATCAAAAGAATAAAAACATCATAACATCATTACACATAGATCATAAAGAAATAAAAGATGAAGAAATAATGTCAAAGTATATATTTCAGCATTACAAAAATTTATTAGGAAGTAAAGATGAATTATGGGCAGAATTAAATGGTACAGTCTGGGAAATACATGAACAAGTGAGTAGTGAAGAAAATGAAATACTAATCAAACCTTTCACTATATAGGAAATTCACCAAGCAATTATGCAAATGGATTAAAAAAAAAGCTCCTGGACCAGATGGATTCTCAATTGGATTTTACCAAAAATGCTAGGATATAATAAAAACGGACCTCTACAATTTGTTTATAGATTTCTATCAGAATAAACTGGACTTGTCCAAATTAAATAGAGCAGTAATAATTTTAGCACCAAAACTAAAAGAAGCTTGTAAACTAACATATTACAGACCAATTAGTTTAATAAATTGTAGCTTTAAAATATTCACAAAAGTATTAGCAAATAGAATCATTCCAGTCATGCAAAGAATTATTAGCCAAAATCAAAGTGTTTTTTAAAGGGGAGAAATATTTTAGAAGGAATAATATCAGCACATGAAATCTTGCATACTGTAAACAAAAACAAAAGATAAAGGCATTTTGGTCAAGATTGTTTTTCAAAAAGCCTTTGACAATATAAGTTGGGATTACTTATTCAAAATATTAAAAGATAGGGGATTTTGTGACCAATGGATATGTTGGATTAAACAAACATTAGTTAAGGGACATAGTGCATTAATGCTAAATGGTAAGATAGGTTCATATTTTGAGTGTAAGAAAGGAATAAGACAGGGAGACCCCCTATCAACATTTCTGTATATCTTAGCATCAGATAGTCTAACTAAATTAATAAATATAGGAATTGAGCATAAACATTTTCAAGGTTTAGGTCCTGAACTGGAAAATGGAAAAAAGATTATGCATTTACAATATGCTGATGATACATTGATCTTTCTTAAAGCTGATGCAAAGATGATTCATCATTTAAAATGATTGTTGAAAACATTTGAAGGTCTAACTGGTCTAAAGATTAATTACCATAAAACAGAAGTGATACCCCTTAATTTAGAAAATTATGAAGGAAATTATTTTGCCAGCTTATTAAATTGCCAAATAGGAAAACTTCCTATAAAATATTTGGGATAGTCATTACATTGGAAAAGACCAAATACTCAAGATTGGCAAAAGTTAATTGATAAAATAGCAAATAAATTAACAACATGGAAAGGAAAAATGTTATCCTTAGGTGGCAGATTAATATATCAATTCAGTATTAACATCTATACCCCTTTATTATATTTCAATTTATAAAATGCCAAAATGGGTAGAAAGGAAATTAGATAGTATTAGAAGAAGGTTTCTATGGTCAGGATCTGAAAATTTACATAAGAAAAAAATCAGTTTAGTTAGATGGGACGAATTATGTAGGAAAAAAGAATTAGGAGGATGTGGTATTCTAAATTTATCACAAATGAATATTGCACTAATTTGTAAATGGGCTTGGTTATTCTTATCTAAGAAACATGAAAATCTATGGAAAAAATAATTATTCATAAATATAAGAAATTTAATAGTAATAATGCATTCTTCTTATGGGTCAGTGTAAGTAAATTGGAAAAATTTATACAGTTGAGTAACAAGAGACTAGTAGGCAATGGAACTACAATAGACTTTTGGAATGACATTTGGTATGGTAATTGTGAATTAAAAATTCAATACCCTTTAGTGTTCAATAAAACAAAAGTAGAATATATTACATTGGATAAGGTATGGAATAAAGGAAATATACAATTAAACTTAGTAAGGGGATGTAGTCAGGAACTTAGATTACAAAAGGAAAATTTAAAAATCATGCTTCACAATATTAATTTTACAAATGACAGAGATTCTTCTATTTGGCAACTGGAAAATAATGGAATACACTCAGTACAATCAATGTATTCTTTTTTAAATTCAGGAGGCATTCAGTATGGTGTTTAAATACACCTTTAAAATATAAGTTGTTTTTATGGTTAATATTGCATAATAGAGTATTGACTAGAAATAATCTTATTAAAAGAAAAATAAGTGTGCAAGCTAATTGTGTATTAAATCTAGAAGCAGAGACAGTGGAACTTTATTTCTAAAATGTCCCTACAGTTATAGAATTTGGACAATGATAAAATATGAGGAATTAGACAGTATCTACATAAAATTAAATTCAATACAAGATTTGTGGGAATCAATAATGAAAATGAGAGCTAAAAAATACAAAAATGGGGAAGCATTTTAGCAGCAACAGTATGGACAATATGGAATGAGAGAAATGGCATTATATTTCAACATAAACAGTTAGAAAAGAAAACACATTTTTTTGTGAAATAAGGCACTTATATTTATTCTGGACAGGAGGGGTCTATAGAGGTCACCTAAGGCAGCAAATTAGACCACATTTTGAGTCTCAACAGGAAATTGAGGTGGTGCAAATTGGAGATGACAATAATAGTCAAGAAGATGAGGACTTATTGGACTAAATGGAAAATATAACTGAAGGATGCAACACCTTTTATTCGAAAATCATTTATGGATAATCAAATAAATTTTTCATTGATTTGGAATTTCAGTTTTACCAAATGTAATAATTAGGTTATACTAGATTAGAAAGCTGGAAGTTTATTTTGTATCTCTAATTGGAAGGTATAGGTACGAAGCTTGTGTATCGAATACCGACCAAAGACATTATGTTTTGTATTTTTTGCTTTCATCTCAATGGGAAGCCGACACTCCAAACTCAGAGTAACTTTTATCCAAAATAAATTGGTACAAATTAAGTTGAGTTTACTTAAAGTGAATTATTGGACCAAATGTAGTTATTATCTTTCTCATTTGAACTTGTTTACTTAAAGTGATAAAATTCTTTAGCATTTTCATCCTAAAATTAATATTTTAACTTTCATTGAGTTAATTAATTTTTAGAATTATTTTACAATGACACACATACTTCACGTAAGTCTTAAAAATTACTTCAAATGCAAAATAAAAATAATGATGAAGATTTATTACAAAGTAATAACTAATCACTCTGACAACTTGACAACTTTGACAATCATAAAAATTAGTTTTTGAAATCCGACAAGTAATAACAAAATTTATGAAAATTTATCATTCATCAAATGACAAAAATTTACAATAGTCTACAGCCACATATTGACGAAACCTTAAGGTTTTTTTAACTTGCACGAGAATTAATACGTAACTAATTTACAAGAAAAATAATGTATTTGTATTTTTTTATTATAAAAATTGGGTTGGTATAGTTTAAAAGATGGTCAAAAGAATTAATTGTCAAGATACCCCGCTTTTAAGCTACACTTACTTTGTGTTTTTTTCATGTCTTTTTAGAATTATTTTTTCAATACTCATTATTCATAAGCTTACAACACTCATATAAATAAACAAAGTAGAAAATAAACTTAAAAAAATTCTCTCTCAAAATAGCTTACAGGGAAGCTTGTCCCTTAGAATCAGAAATAATATACTTTATGTGCTGTCTCGTATATGTAGAAAGTAGAATGTACATTTCGCACTGTCAATTATTTTATTGCATTTGAATTTCTTTATTATTCGTGCACCCATCCATCCTCATCTCCGGCCGTATAAATTGCATGCATCCAAATAACTGGAATTCGGATTTTCCAGTAGCAGCTTTACTGAAAGTTTATATTACAAGCCAGGCCGAGGCGTGTTCTTCTCAGTGACTTGCAACAGGATGGATCACATAGAATATAACAGAAAATCTTAGAAGTCTTGAGCCGTGCACCGGGAGCACGGCGACAGCAACATCTTCAAAGTAAAAGAAACAGCAAACACCAGTGAAGCCGCGTGTGCCTCTCGCTTCCGCCACAAAGCAACCATAAGTCTTCTTCTCTCTCTTTCCTGCCTCTCTGAGACCCTCTTTCTCTCTTCACCATCACCTCCTTTAAGCAAAAAATCACTATTTTTCTCTTTCTCAGATTCTCCCAAATTCCCAACCCCCTTTAACCCAACAACAAACAAATCCATCTTCCCTTCCCCTGCCCCACTTCTCTCAACTCAGATCCCCTTTATTACATCTCTCTCTTTCTCTCTCAATCTTTTCTCAATTCTCTTTCTTTTCTCTCTCTCTCTTTCGTTCGCCCTTTCTCCTCCCCTTTTTCCCCAATTCGCTCTCCTCCCTTTTCACTCTTTTCCCTCCACTTTTGCCACCAAATCAATCCTAAAAGGCTAACACCACCCCTCCTAATTCCTAAACCCCCATCCGTGCTCTCACCTTGCACCTACATTTTAGTTTCTAGAACCTTCTTTCCTAGTTTCAACCATGGATAAGAGCCAGACCGACTCATACGAAGACCGGGCCATGGCAAGCCTCCTAGCTGCTCGTCGCAATTTAGGTTCTTGCTTGGAAAGGTCCCGCTCCATTGCAGCAGCCCTTTCCCGGGCCGGGCCTCACTTGGAAGAGATTAAGCACCGCCTCCCCTCTCTTGAATCATCTGTTCGGCCCATCCGAGCTCCTCGTGAAGCCTTGATGGAGGTTGGTGGCCACATTGACCGTGCTGTGGGACCTGCTGCAGCTGTGCTCAAGGTTTTTGATGCAGTACACGGGCTCGAACGGCCTCTTCTCTTTGGCGATGGGCCTGGTGCTGATTTGCAGGGCTACTTAGACATCTTAACTCGCCTCGAGGAGGCCCTCAAGTTCCTCTCTGACAACTCGGGACTTGCTGTTATGTGGCTGAATGATATCATCGAATACTTGGCCGATCACTCGCTAGCCGACCCCAGGTTTATTTCTCAACTTACAGACACTCTTACCTCCCTTAAATTGGGTTCCGGTACCAACCAAGACATGCCTGAGCCGCTTGATGGCGGGTTGCTGTCGGCAACACTTGACCGGCTTGAGGCAGAGTTCTGCCAGCTTTTATCAGCCCACTCAAACCCTATTCCATTGCCACCTGAGACATCTGGAGATACTGCAGTTGCCATAGCACCATCTCCACTACCTGGACTGGTTATCCCTAAGCTATCATTGATCCTTGATAGATTGGCTGCTAACAATCGCCTTCATAAATGTATGTCGGCATTCGTCGACATACGTGGGTCGAATGTGCACAAAAGTCTCGAGGCTCTTGGGGTTGATTATTTGGTCACCAACTCAGATGATGCTCAGATGCTTGGAACCCATGTGCAGCGGTGGGGCCGACATCTCGAGTTCACAGTCAAGCACCTTCTAGAATCAGAATACAGGGCCTGCTCTGAGGTGTTTGACCGCCGTCCTGCTGACGCAGTGTCCTGCTTTGCTGATGTGGCAGCTCGGGCTGGAATTCTGGACTTCATTAAATTTGGTCGCACGGTGTCCAATGCAAAGAAAGACCCCATTAAGCTATTGCGACTGTTAGAAATTTTCAACGCCCTTAATAAACTGAGGTTGGATTTCAATCGGTTTTTTGGGTCAAAGGCATGTGCAGATATTCAGACCCAAACCCGGGATTTGATCAAACGGGTTGTGGAAGGGGCATGCGAGATTTTTGGCGAGTTGCTTGTGCAAGTAAAGCTACAGCGAAATGTTACGCCGCCCCCAGATGGAGGGGTCCCTCGCCTTGTCAGTTTCATCACTGAATACTGCAATAGACTTCTGTCTGATGAATACAGACCCGTTTTAACACAGGTTCTGATAATTCAGAGGAGCTGGAAACAGGAGAAGTTTCATGAAAAGCTTTTAATCGATGCCATGTTGAATATAGTGAAAGAATTGGAGCTAAATTTTGAGACCTGGTCGAAGGGATATGAAGACTCAAATTTGGCATGCCTTTTCATGATGAATACCCATTGGCATTTTTTCAAGCACCTTAAGGGAACACGTTTGGGGGACCAATTGGGGGACACGTGGCTCAGAGAGCATGAACAATATAAGGATTATTATGTGGCTGTGTTTTTGAGGGAAACTTGGGGTAAGTTGCCGGGGCTACTTAGCAGGGAAGGGTTGATGATTTTCTCTGGTGGCCGGGCCACAGCACGGGACTTGGTCAAGAAGAGGTTGAAATCTTTTAATGAGATGTTCAATGAAATGCACCAGAAGCAATCAAACTGGGTTGTCTCTGACAAAGAGTTGAGGGATAAGATGTGTAATTTAGTTGTGCAGGCTGTCGTACCTGTTTACAGGAGTTACATGCAAAATTATGGCCCTCTGGTTGAACAAGATGCAAGTGCAAGTAAATATGCAAAATTTACAGCCGAAGGACTGGAGAATATGCTCGGGTCACTCTTCCAAAATAGGCCCAGAAAAGCAGTTAGTTTTAATGTTAGGCACTCAAATGGGAAGGTTAGTAGTGCTGGTACTGGTTTGTACCGTTCTACATCTACTGTCAAGTAGTTAAATGAAAAGGTTTGTATGGCTCCCTTCATGTGCCCTCCGCATTTGCACTTTGGCACCTGAAAATGCTAGTTTGTCAATTGTAGCCTTTTATAACAATCTCTGTAGGATAGAACTAGGGTAGTGCAGCAAGGAAGTGTCTTATTCTTTGGAAATAATTAGGATATGCAGGACCGCAAATTACATAACTTGCAGCCTATCTCCTGGTGTGGAAGAAAAAATTTCAGGTGCTAAATTGAAAATGCTGCAGAGCCATCCAGGTTCGGCAGACTCATACTAGAGTTGAAAGAAGATTCTTTGAAATTTTATTTTTTATAACTGATAATAGGTATTTTTTAATCTCATATGGGGTAGTTTAGTATACAATTTGTTCTTGGTCGGCTGATCGGCCATTGGTACATGTATTAGTTATAATTTTGTACTATCTTTCATGATGAAGTAGAAATATATGATAAATTTTCAAATTTTTATTCATGTGGAGCTGGTTTCTTATCATCCTACAGGATTAAGTTTCTTATTTAATCCTGTTAGTAACTGATAACTCGTATATTGAACTTTACTTTGCAAGAACACAAAAATATAAGCAAGCAAATGATTGGTTTGCATGTCCATGTTTGAGTAATGCATATGAATTAATGAAAACAGTTGAATGTTCCTTTTTTGCACCTGTTCTAATTATTGCTATTCCATTTATGGTGGTCCCTCCCAAGTTTCATATTCTGATCAAGCAAGGTAGATTTCTTACATAATGCCAATACGGCTATTACCAGCACCAAGCCCCAAGTGGTACAATGCCCAAGCCTAACAGGTCTCTTACAGTCATGTTAATTACTTGATGAATTATGAAGACTTTTTCTTCTGCATGATGCATTATTTTACATAACTTCAGTTGTATAATAACCAATTGGTAGTTTGGTACTGTACCAAGAAACTTTGGCTTCATCTGTAGTGACATGTTTGCCGTTGTTTGATCTTTCTTTACCAAATATTAAAAGGCAGGGTTTGTCAAGGGTTTTTATTTTCTGGAATTTTGTATGAAAGGGAAAATAACCAGGAATCAAGTGCCATATCCCAGTAACATTGCCGCAAAAGATAGCCTATCTTTTCTTTGTCAATTCCCAATTGTTAAAACCATGTTCAAATAAAATCACAGCTTCAATCTAGATATTAGCTGATTGTTTCCAACCAAAGTTCCTCTTGTGTTCATTTTCGAACTTTCAATCTGTTTCGTTCTTGATTCGATTGCACACGCATGAAAATTCCCATGCAGAACTCAGGGATTGTTGCATTTATGTCAGCCCCGGGAACGTTCCAATTATGTCACGTTACGCCGCGTTGTATTTTCACATTTGTGGTCAGCATGGTAATGTTTAATTTCCCCAATCATGATGGGTTTGTGCCCATGGCATGCACAGTCGCGGATAACTGACAAGCCGGCTAACCTTCGGCGATGACCGTCTGTTGCCACCCAAACAAAGTAGCAGTTGTCAAAGATGGTAACAGTTGTCAAAGAAGGTAAAATTGTTGGGCCTTCCTTCTTTCTATAAAAGGGCTAATTATGGGCCTTATTTTACAGGGAGAAGAACGAGCTGAGTTCTAGTTTACAGAAGTTTGGGCTGCTTACTGCTTGTATTTGTTTGCAATACATTCTTCTTCCTGCATTGCCTTTTCCAGGTGCAGAGGTGCTATCAGCATTTTCATTGACAATTTTATACGGTTTTCTTTGCTTTCCGCATGGTTATTTTGCTTTATATATAAATAAATATAATATAAATATTCAATACAGCTATATTTATTTAGATGCAACCAATTTTTTTTTATGAAAGTGAGATATTTATTATTTCGTATTCTACCATTTAAATTAGCATCATTTTCACCATTTCAAAGATTGATGAAAATTAATACTGTTCTGACACTTTTCAAATTAACACTTCTTATATATTATTTGCATACACTAGTCAGTGTAATATCATCCTTACACTTATCTTTTTGTAACTATAAAACTGCACCCATAACAGTAGTTTGTTTCTTTGCTCTCTTTGTTCGTTTTGTGTTTCGGCTGGACAAACAACTTCTCCAAACCACACTAGTATAAAGTGTAATAGCAACAAAAGTGCCATCCAAATGAATGATTGTTGATACCTATTAAATATGGACCCGAATCCGCTGTAGCGCAGTACCGCGCTACAGCAAATGAACTGTCTGGATCGATCGCCAACTTCGCGATCGATCGCCAGCGATGGAAATCAGGGGGGCTTTTATACTTTGGCACAAATCTTGATACAATCAGTGAAAATCGAACGGTACAGGTGCTGCGCTACACCGTTCCGCGCAACACCAGATCCGATTCCATTAAATAGATGGTTAAGATAGTTTCAATTTTTAGCTTCTAATAGCTAGGTGCCTTTCCCTCCTAACTGGTACATATCCTCATATCAGTCATATTAGTTTAACCCAATGCTTGTACTATTACTGCCTTTATTTAATAAACGAAGATTAAACTTCATACCAAATTCATGTATATGCATGGATGGCATGATCTTTGTGGAGTTTATAGCAAAGCTAAAAGACAACCTAAGAAATATCCCATCTATTAATTCTGCTTTCCAAATTGAAAGCAAAGATAATGTTTGCATTGAAAATAGATGAGAGGACAAATTTAGAGAGCATTTATTATTAAATAAATGAATCAAGCTTTATTAGTTCTATAGTAGATATGCATATCTATTAAAATAAAAAAAACCTAGGTTCCTTTCGCTGTGGCAATATATGTAGCTTAAATTACAGAATAATCATAAATTACACAATTATCAAAATAATCATAAAACAATTTCCTATCTGACTACAACAGAATCAAAACATGCTTAAACACATTAATCCATGCAAACAATTCTCCGTAAATTGAAATTTTCTTCTGAACTGGCATGCATGTTATTTCCTTGTTTTCAGAATTGGGAAAGGATAGACACAAACTTTGAAAAAAAGAAGGAAAAAATGCCACCTAATCCAATTATCTTAGAGGGACAGGGTCAGATGAAGACAAGAGGAAACTTGGCTTTGTTTCTCTGATTAAAAAGTGGAATATAGGAAGCTAACTAATGATTTACATCTGGAAGGTAAGCACAGTATCAAACCAAAAAAAAACAAAAGAAAGACATAATTTTTTTTAAGAAAATGAATCAAGTTCTTTTGAGCACCTGTCACCTTAAATAAATAAGCTGGAGAAATTAATAAACAGAAAGAAAAGAATGTTTTTGCTCGTATGTTATTCAGCTATTTGAAACTTGATTTCAGTTGTCTTTAGTTGCTGATTCAAGTAACTTCAAATCTTCCTACTTATTTATATACTTGAGAAACAAAAGAAAAACCAATTATTTGCAACTTATCAGATGCTAGTTTGGAAATAAATAAAACATTAGCCAAAGAAAAATAACTAATACAAAGAGGAACTTAATAATAACAAAAAAAAAAAAACGAACAATGAACACGGGAAACCTTTTTACTTTGTTGAAAATATACGGATCTGAACTGAAATCCTACAGTTTAATTTATTGGAAGTTTTTTTTTTTTGAGAGTAAAAGCCCGTAAGCATAAAAATATATATATATATATATATATTGAAAGTATTTAACTTAAAAGAAACCTAGGTGGCTAGGTGGGATTAGACGGAAGTCATTTAAGAATTTTTTTTTTAAATAATTTTGTATATTTATACCATTGTCAAATTTTTTATAAAATAATCATATATATTAAAAAATGTATCTCATTTTGTCTGTTCTGAAAAGAAAAATATAGATCTTGATCTTTCTTGACGAAAATCTTGAATTCGTCCCTGCCTGCATTCATAAAGACTTTTTTATTATGAAGAACGCATTTTGAGGCGCAATCAGACAGTCCACGTAGCGTCCAGCGCAGTGGCGCGCATCGCCAGATCTGATTTCGGGGGTAGACCGAAGCATATAAATAACGTGCCACATGGATTAGCGACAAACAGAGGTTCGGGATTTACAGTATCTTAGTCACTGGATATTGGATAAGAGAAGAAAAAAAGAGAGGCTCTGATGGCTTATTTTTTTAATATTAAAAGTTTATAAATAAATTATAGATAGAAAGTAAAAATTATTTTAAAAGTTCGAAATGTAGAAATGACCGGAGTTGCGAACACATACATTTTGAAAAAAACTAAAAATCGATGTTGCCAACACCGGTCATTAGTCATTACTCTTTCTTTTTCAATTCTGTTGTCGTAAACCAAAAGGTGCTTTTGATTTTTTTATTAATAAAAATATTAATAATTTAATTGATGAGTTAGGTTATATTTACGTACATTTTTGTAAGAACTTCTGTTACACTCGTCAGAATCGTAATTTTTTTTTTAATCGTTATGAGTCATTGAGCTGTAGATATTCGATTACTTCCATGGCATCGAGTCTGATTTGCGATCAGAAAAACGAGCGATTAAAATTGATTCTGACGCTAATTAATGACAAAAAGTTACTAATTAAGACATAAGTTGAAGATGAAGTCAAATTTAAGATGCACATTCTTCCGAACGCAAATTAGACTCAACACGATGGAAGTAGACTCGGATATCTACAGATCAATGACTTGCGACGTTAAAAAAAATGCAGTTCCGACGAGCTTAGCCTAAGTGGCTACAAAAAAAATTAAGTATGATTAGCATTTTTTCTAATTTTTTGTAGCAACTTCGATTACGCTCGTCAGAACTGTAATTAGTTTTTTTAACGTCGCAAGCAATCGAGTCGTAGATATCCAAGTCTACTTCTACACGTCGAGTCTGATTTGGGGTCGGTGGAATGTACATCTCAAATATGACACCATCTTCAACTTATGTCTTAATTAATAATTTTTATCACGAGTTTGCGTCAGATTCAATTTTGAATCGCTCATTTCTCCAATAGCAATTCAGACTCGATGAGACGAAGGTAGACTCACATATCTACAGTTGGATGGCTTGCAGTGTACAAAAAACTAATTATAGTTCCGACGAGCGTTGCCGAAGTTGCTACAAAAAAATAGGAAAAAATGCTAATCATACTTAAAATTTCTTTGTAGCAACTTCGACTGCACTCGTCGGGACTATAAGTTTTTTAACGTGGTGAGCCATCGACCTGTAGATATCCGATTATACTTCCATCACGTCAAGTCTGATTTGCGATTGGAGGAATTTGCATTTCAAATTTGGCTCAATCTTCAGCTTATGTCTTAATTAGTAACTTTTATCATTAGGTTGCGTCAGAATCAATTTTGAACGCTCGTTTCTCCGATCGCAAATCATACTTGAAGCGATGGAAGTAGACTCGAATATTTACAGCTCAATGGCTCGCGACTATTAAAAAAATTAATTACGATCAAGACGAGAGTAGTCGAAATTGTTACAAAAAATACCTAAATTAACCTAACTCAGCAATTAAATTTTTAATATTTTCATTAATAAAAAAACTCAACGACTCAATCATCATCAATTAAATTATTGTATTTTATTAATAGAAAATCAACGGATAAAAAGCAAACAAAAAGTTTGCATCGCTACCATTTGATTAATGACGGTGTTAGCAACATCGGCCTTTTGACATTTTCCAAAATGCTGGTGTTCATAACTGCGACCTTTTTTATTTTACGAACTTTCAGAATAAGCTTTCCTTTTATTTATAATTTATTTATTAAATTCTGATATAGAAAAATCGGTTCTGATGGAACAATTTTGATAAATAGCTTTAACTATAAATAAATAGGGTTAGCTAGCTATTATTCAGTAGAAAATGGTCAGAATTTGTTTACTGTAATTGAATTTATTTAATGTTGAAGAGTTTGACATTTTAATTTTTTCACTCGAAAATATGCATAAAATTAGCATATTTCTTTCCCCAATTATAAATTAGCATAAAATGATCATACTAATACCTCGTTGTATGGCTCGTTGCACTCGAGGAGATTTTGCCAATTCCAATGGTTGATGTATGCTTCAACCAAGTTGCCTTCCCATGTTGGAAGCGAGCCATACCTTTTGTAATAATAGCATATCGCGATGGCTTGCTTCTTCGTCCCGATGTAGTTGGAGTAGGCGTTGTCGTCACGAAATAAGTATCGGTTGTTCATGGCGACCTTCATGTTTGGTTTAAGTTTCGGGTAGGATCAGAAGAAGAAGAAGCGGGAATGAAGGATTGAGGATTTTGTTCGGGTATGAAAGGAACGAAAATAAGGTCGGAGAGCATGAAATTATCGAAGGAGTCGCCTTCGGTTTTGGCTTGGCTACTCGAGCGATCCTTACGACGAGAGAGAAGCTTTTTGAGTTTGGTGGCCATGGCTAGGGTTTGAGTGGATAGAGAGGTAGAGGGGGTTTTGGTGGATTTTGAGTAGAGAAATGAGAAGAGGAAGTGGAGGAGAGATGAGATGTAGAAGGAATTTGGGTTTGGAGAGGAGAAGAAGGAGTATTTTGAAGAAGAAATTGAGGATTTGGAGGGTTTGCCATGGGTTGGAAATGTAAGAGGAAGAGTTATTTGGGAAGGAGATGGGTTGGAGAAGGAGGGTCGATTTTAAACAAATTTGAAGTTCTAGCAACTTAGCGTTATAACGCTAGAATATGACATTATAAAGCTATCTTTTGAAAGGGTGTGATTAGCGTTATAACGCCACTTTTAGCGTTATAACACCAAGACTCGAAAATGTGGCTGAATTTTGGCTAAATCACACTAGGACATGATAGCGTTATAATGCCAGATTTGACGTTATAACGCTATATGTTTTCAATTTATGTTTTGCTGCTG
>CAXKVX010001925.1:0-20166 GCA_964058865.1 Eleocharis quinqueflora | reverse complement strand
GCCACTATTTATGACTTTTCTGTAAAAAAAAATTGAACAGTAAAAGTACAGTTCACTTAAACAACAAAAATATTGTTCATTAACACTATATTCTACACTACCAAAGTCTTGGACAATGATATATCAAAAGAGTACCGTATTCTAGATACATCGTTGGTGGCAATGGAATCCTATGCGAAACAAAAATGTTCCGCAGAGAGGAGAACAGTGGATCAAAGTCGTTAGATTGAATCGGACGGCTCAGACTTAATGTCCTTGAAAAAAACGCTAATATAGAGGATTCCAACATTTGCCGCCAAAATCCTTCGTCCCCATTAATCTCCGTTGCAACCCTTTGGCCAAAATCTCCACTGTAACCCTTGGCCAAAATCTCCATTGTAACTTTGGGGCTATTAATAGACAATTACCAAAAGAAAAAAGTGAAACAATGACCTGATTTGCTCTAGAACCTCCAAATTCAATAAATTCCATGATAATGAAGGAACCTCCTCTTCAAACATTGACGGCCCAATTTTTTTGAATGATCACATATAAGAAAAGATACATACTACAAGTACTCTTCAATCAGTATTTAAATAAACCAATAATAAGAATTATATTGTTGCTGCACGGCTGCACCTATTTGTCTTGACAAAGAAGGCACCATTATCTGTATCGTACTCGTTGGCACGATTGAAGCAACCACCACCAACTGGGCTGATGCGAGTCATCTCAGTTGCCTTCTCCTCTGTCAGAATCCAGTCAAGAGTCAGGTCGTCACTTAGGGAAGCCACTGAGACGCACAGAAGAGTGAGCACATGAGGTACATTTACCAGGCAACAAAAGCAAGGAAAAAGAATTCTGAGTTACTGACCCGTTGAGAAGCAATAGGAGTGTCGTCGGGATTTGGGGATAGAAGAGCGGCGAGGCGGGAAGGGGATGGCTGGAGTAGACTGAAGTAGACTCGCTCCTGGCTTCATTTTTCTTCCATCAGAGCTTGTGCTTTTAGTAAATCCTTGGGAGTTGGGAATAGCAATCATGCGAAAGTGTCACTACGTCAGCCTCGCCTCCACGACCCCTCCAGGACGCCTCCACGACGCTCCTCTCTTGCTCGATCAGAAGGAGAGTTGATCAGATCAATTCGTCGATCTCTGTCCCTTGCTCGATTTCTCTATCTCTTTGGCGAAAAGTACGAAGAAAATGAAATAAAGAAACTAAACAGGAGTGAAGAGGACCTAAAGATATTAAAGATTCAATATACACAGCGACATTCAATATAATCCATAGGATGTGATCTAACGACTGTGATTTGATGTTCTCCTCTCGGCGGAACAAAAATGTTCCGTAGAGGATTCGAATTCATCGTTGGTGTATATTGGTCCTTGTATTTCAATATATAATCTGGGTAGTTCTAGTCAAGCCCATTAAAATTCTGCCAGAATTTTAAACTTGAAAGAAGTGTAAAGTTGTCATGATAATATTTTATGGAGCAAACGATCTTTAAGGTTTTTGTGACACGATACTTTATTTAGGTTTTTATGGTTCGCAGAATTTCATATAAAGGCTTCTAAAACTTTAATATTACATATTTAACCACTAAAATCTCATAATTACATATTTAGCCATTTAAAACACAAAATATTTCATACAAAGGCTTCTAAAAGTTCAATATTACATATTTATCCACTCAAATTTCATAATTACATATTTATTCAAGTAAAACACAAAATGTTTTATTATTGTCCAGCATAACTGCAAATTAATAAATTTAATGTAAATTAACAATTAAATCGTAATTACCACTCTAAAACACTAAATGAGGTAGGAAATTCAAAACAGGTCGGATCGGGTCAACGGGTTGGCCGGGCCACGAGTTTGTCGAACCAGGTTTGGGAAGAAGGGTATAATCGTTAACTTCTTTATTTCACACCGCTTCTCCTCTCCTCTATTTAAGTATTTGACAAAATTCGTATGTGTTTGACCCGGCCTGAAAACTCCGAGATCGCGATCTGGCCCGGCTCGACCGAAGGCAAACTCGTGCAAACTCGTCCAAAAAATTCTACAATCGAAGACGGGTAGTGACCATCCTTTTTGGAAAAAACCTGTGTTAAAACTCGTGCGGACACTCTAAAACACTAATAGAGGTAGGGAATTGAAAACATGTCGGGTTGTGTCGGGCCTAACTCGCCCGAGTTGACGGGTTGACCGGGCCAACGGGTTTGCAGGGCCGAGTTTGGACAGGTTGGCCTAGCCGTCGGGTTTGCGGGTCAATTTTAACACAAGTTTTTTCCAAGAAGTATGGTCGCTATCCGTCTTCGACCTTCGCATTTTTTACAGGTCCGCACGGGTTTGCTTCGGGTCGGGCCATCGGGTCGCGGCCTTAGGGTTCAGGCCGGGTCGAGTTTGTATTTAGAAGATTTCAGTGGCTAAATATGTAATATTGAAGTTTTAAAGGCCTTTATATGAAACGTTTTGTGTTTTAAATGGATAAATATGTAATTATGAGATTTCAGTGACTAAATATGTAATATTGAAGTTTTAGAAACTTTTATATGAAATTCTACCTTTATGGTTTGTCTCTGATTTTTTATGATGCGCCATATCTTGGGCTAATAACAGCATCTTGACCCTTTCTTCCTTTCTTTGCTCTTTTTTTTTGTTGTTTTTTTGAAAGATTGGTCCTATACTCTTATATCTGGACCGTCTTTTTCCAGACAGTGGTCCGATTTTTTTTTCTTCATCTTATGTGATGATGGTGAATTTTTGGAAAAAAAAAATACTTGTTCAAAAGATTTGTTGGAGAAACTTTGAAAAAAATAATCGTATTAGAAAATTATACGGTAAATTGAAGGTAATATTATATTTTTACATTATTAAATTGTAAAATTTTTTTTTTTTGAGGAGTAAGACTTTGCCTTGCATGATTTTATTAACCACTAAAAAAAGAGTTATACATGAGAGAAAAGAAAAGAAAAAAATGAGAACAAGCATAGAGAACTAAAGTATTCTAAAATTAAAGATGAAAGATGATCACAAATGCCACCGATCTCTCAAGATTGTGTCGCACTGTGTATTTAGGTCACCCCTCACATTTCGCCGTCATTGTATGCTGAATTCCATGCACATTCTCATTCCAACCCACTTGGTATGTTGCTGCAAGCTTTAGCTGCTACAACTTTCTTCCTTGGTGCAACTTCAGTTTCCTTCTGAAGTCACTGTCGAATTTCCTTGGCAAATGGCACTGGTACCTCAACATGTACCAGTTGTCTTTCTCCTTGACAACAATACCAAATTGCAATATCAGTAGCATCTTACCGTTGCCCGATTCTCCTTGATTTAGAAGAAAAATATTCAAATGGGTTAGATAATCTGATGTACCAAATCGCAGACTGTTTCTATAATACCACTACAATCTGATTAATAATTAATGCTAAGTAGATGCCAAAATCAGCTAACCACGAATGGCAAATGAACTTTACCACTAATACCCAAAAGACAGGTCTTTTCCTTAATTAAAATGTAAAGCTTTACCCACAAATACCATCCATTTTTGTTAACAGCACAACCATGTTTGAAATACCATCCATCTTTGTTTCTGGTTTCAAGCTTGAAATACCATCCATCTTTGTTTCTGGTTTCAAGCAATACTAGTATTTTGAGTTGCAGCAGTACAATTGAAACGTACTGCTACAATTTCCCTAATGTGCTGAGACAAAACTCAATTTGAGCCAGAGGCAAGGTCCTGACTCAACCCTGTTTACAACGACGATTTCCATTAGGTTACTGGCACATACTCGAGCTTTCGACTCGTGCCCAAGTATCCTGTCCATAGGTGATAGTCTTTTTTCTCTTTTATTTTATATGTGAAGCATTGTCGCATTTATAGAGTTGTGTCTAGAATAAATACCCAACTCACACAAAGGAATCAACCACTTGTCACCTGCATTCTGATTGTTCCAATCCCAATTTCACTTGTAACCAGCTTTTCCACTCTACTAGAGAACTGAATGAACTGTTGAAATCCATGCGCTTGGAAATGGAAAACCAAAGCCTTCCTCCTCTATGTCCTAGTGTCCCATTCGATCCGAAGATCCTATGACCAGACCCAACTTCAAAAAAAGACCAATATAGAATTTTCATTCAACTCAAGTAAGAACATTTGAATCAGTAACTCTGTTAGAAAGTGTTTGTGTGAGGTTTTACTTTCCAACAGTTGACTTTTCGTTCGTTCTGCTTGTAACTCAAAGAAGCATCGTCCACGAGCAACCGGAAAAGAGGTTGCTGTTGAATCGCTATCCACGAGCTACTGAAGAAGCTCGCCAGCACCTGATGAGGCCGCTGGAGATTAAGCTCGGCAAAACCATTGTCCGTTGAGAGGTCGTCGCCAAACCTCTGACCACGAGCTATTCAGAAGACTCGCACATAACAATCGATGGAGCTAGAAGCTCGCACCTGACCCTGCCGTTAAATCGATGAGGTCGGTGTCTGGAATCCTTGTTTGCGACAAAAACGCTCGCACAGTTTCCGATGGAACTGCGAGAGGATAGAGGAGAGTAGTGTGAATTGAAAGAGGGAGGGGAGGGGGAGTAGGGAGGCGGGGGAGATCAGCGCCGCCGCCGACCTCCCCACCTAGGGTTAAGGTTTGGGGTTTTTTTTGCTCTCCTCAAGAGTCGCTTTCCTTGTTTTATTTACCATCAACGATTCATCAGGATATTTACTCCACCAATTCAGTACATTGATGCAACATTAACTAATTTTATGAAAAAATTTAAAGCAAACACAAATAGACAACTTTTTTAAATGAAAAAATGATTACATAATAGTTTTGAAGTTTTAAACGAACATCAATTTTGACAAAAAAGTTTCGATATGAGACAACAAGTTCTTCAGATTTTATATAAGATATCTCGTAATGGCTAATTTTGGATGAAAACAATACATCTGAAGCTTTTAATTGAATTTCAAGTTCTCTAATTTTGATGCTTTGAGTATTTTTAAAATTACAAAAAAAAAACATGAGAACTGCATCAAATAATAAAAAAGTTTTTGGACGGCTTATTAGTGCACTCAATTTTTATGGGTGTTCTCTGCATTCATTAATTTGAATCGTTCGATTAGATTTGAACGGTTGACCGTCAATTATATGATTAGAGAGTTTTACATTATAAAATCAGATCCGTTTAAATCTAATTCAACAATTCAGATTAACAGATGGATGCCAAAAGCCCCATGAAAAATGCTTGGTAGAGCAGCAGAAAAGACCATATATGGAGTATGAACATTTTTTCTCTTTTTTGAAGGTCGTGTTGCAGTAACTAATATTAGACTGTCAGTAACAGTACCAGTACATATAACCAGTTAAGCAAGGTCCTGTTGTGAACTTGACCATACCTCAATTGTTTGATATGCACACAATTATTGGTGCAAATCCAATGTTTTATTTTCATTTTGAGTTTTGAGATATGAAGGGGCAATAAGGTGATCACGATCAAGCAGATTATAACCCCTAAACTTGTCTTTCTTATATTTGGTATTGCATATTTAAGCCATACTTATTTTTTTTAACCTTTCGGGTTTTACTGTGGTTCCTCCTTGTTAATTAAGTAACCATATAACAAATTTGTCTCTTCTTATAACGGCATTTCACATGATTAAGAGGTTAACCTTATACGTCAGTTGTGCTTGTTGGAAAAGTTTCTGATTCTAACAAAACCGAAGTCAAACTTATCAACTGCACTTTTGTTCACAAATCATTTATTAAACTGATCTAAACATTATCTACCCCTTAATTTTAGAAGTTCTTCTTCTTTGCTAATTGGTTAAACTAATTCCCATACCAGATTTTGTTAATAATTCACAGTTTGAAGTAATATCCATACCGATTTTGTTAATAATTTACCGGTGACTATTCGCTGCAGAAATTTCGGAGTAAGGCGATTCCTTTTGACCTTCTAATTCTATTAAAAGAATACATCTGCATGTACAGGAACTCTCACCCGCTAAAAAAAGAAAATTCAAATCAGGAGTTAAACGTATGCCTATTTGAGCTTCCTTAAATTTCCAAAGGTCCAATCAGTGATCACCACTAACCCAAATCATGGATTTCTCCAAAAAACCATTTTTGTTGTGTATCGTATCTATCTTTTCATGGTTATCTTTTGTACATGGTGGTAATTTCTACCAAGATGTCGATATTAAATGGGGAGACGGTAGAGGAAAGATTCTTGAAAATGGAAATATGATCTCATTGAGCCTTGATAAGTCTTCTGGTTCTGGTTTCGAGTCCAAAGCCGAGCACCTGTATGGCAAATTTGATATGCAAATTAAGCTTGTACCAGGCAACTCTGCTGGTACAGTCACCACCTTTTATGTAAGCTTCTTCAGATACTATATAGCCAACTGTGTTTCAAACTTCTTATGACATTGCTAGCTAAATTTCAAATATTTGTGAATAACCAAACTACTTATTAAACGGATCAACACGACTCGTATTTTTTCACGGTCATACTAATTAATCAATCTTTTATAACGAATTGATGGTTTTATTATTGTGCTATATTCGTGCAGTTAAGATCAATGGTGCCAAAACATGATGAGATCGATCTAGAGTTTCTGGGAAATGTTAGTGGAAGTCCGTATACTCTACATACAAATGTGTTTACTCAAGCAGCTGGCAATAGAGAGATGCAATACAATCTTTAGTTTGATCCTACAAAGGATTTCCACAACTACACCATCCTCTGGAATGCACAACATGTCATGTAAGTTGAAGCACAACTTTTCCTCATTTTCAACAATTTCTCTGTTATTATTTGCCCTAAAACGTCAGCAACCATGCATTATTGCATATGTTGCTATCAATTAAGAAAGAGCTATCTAATTGACCTCAATCAAAAGAATATGATACCTCAAATAAAGACTACTTTTTTTTTTCCTTCTAAACCTCTTTCCGATTAAATTTTACTGAAATTATCACTGAGAGTTCACCAACGGCTCAACTTTCTTTGTTGTTTTCCTTGTCTTGAATCCTATGAAAATCCCATAAATAATAAAAATTGACATTCTTATAAATGCAAGATATAACGATTCCTCACTTGGCATTTCTCAATTTCATTAGCATCATGGTGGACGGTATCCCGATCAGAGATTTCAAAAACAATGAGAAGAAAGGCGTGCTGTTCCCGACATCTCAACCACTTAGAATGTATGCGAGCTTATGGAACGGCGAGGACTGGGCAACACAAGGCGGACGGGTAAAGACTGACTGGACTAAAGCTCCATTTGTTGCCATGTACAGAAATTACAATGTTGATACGTGTAGTTCGTCTGGCGCCAAGGCGAACTGTCAGAGTAAACCTTGGTGGAATTACAATGTGACCGGAAAAAGTTACCGTATGATGATGTGGGTCCAGCAGAAATCCATGATCTATAATTATTGTACTGATGTCAAGCGTTTTCCGCAAGGCCTGCCTTTGGAGTGCAAGCTAGCTGCCTTGAATAGTTGAATGTAGTAGTTTTTAGATTTTTATTCTGAAGATCTTGTGAGAAAATAAGAAAGAAAAACTGAAAATATGTATTTATTTGATTCACAGAATGTTTTCTTATAAGAGAAAATATATGTCAAGGAAAAGTAATAGTAGTTGCTTGGGGTAAGTACTATTAATTTGTATATATTAATTATAATGTATATGCTTTTTTTTTGCCTTCGTCTTTTATTATTAATTGTTTCTAAGAGTCATCCCATGCAAATGTACTTCTCTTGTTTTTATTAATAGGTGGTCTCGACGCGCTTGGTAAAAGTCAACTGGGTTAATTCAATTAATCATTCATATGTAATTTATATTACAATAACATACAATATGATCATGTCGATCGCCTAATTGTTTAATAAATTAAGGACACCTATTACAATAACATACTTGTTGCAAGTTATTTCAATGCAATATCTACAATTCATGACTAAAAATTCTTTTTTCATACAATTAGAAATCAGGAAACGACAAATCCAAACAACTTTTGGAGCTCTATTCTAATAATTTAAAATGTTCCCTTCACATTATATATAAAATTTTAGGTCTTCTAAATAAAAAGGTACAGAACATTTCAGTCAACTTTCTATTCGTTACAAGCACTTGTATCTTTTAAACAATTCATGAATACGGTACTGTGAGAAGATTACAACAGACTCCTTCGGAGTTGGAATGCATTTTTGTCGATGTTTTTTTTTAATTAGATGATTTTTTTTTTCACATTTTCTTTTTTGTACTAAAGAAAATGAAGTGCTAGAGTAAATTACAAATCCTCCATCTATGTTCAATGTTGATTGCAGTATACGCGATGAAGCAAGCATTTATTTTCCAGATAGTTTTCTTTTCCTGAAACTCATTTTGTACAAGTTCATTTACACTTTAATCAGATATCTGAAGCTCATATACCAAATAGCATTTATTATCAGTGTACTTGATGTTCATTCCACTAACTGTTACAGTAATGATACCATGGTACCACTGGTATCAAGCCACATAGTACAAGCAACATACCGTAAAATCATAAATCATGCGAAGCAGAGGCAGAATGGGGGGTTTAGGGTTACGACTAGATCCTGACGATGGATCGTCCGGAGGAGAGGCGAAACAGATCGACTGGGTCCTGGCGCGTCGACTCGACTCGTGAATCTTATTCGAATACAGCATTAACATATCAGGCGTGGTTCTGTCATCAAGATAAAAATGAGATTTTTTTAATTTTTCCAGAAATTATAAAAAATAGGAGAGTGGCATTTCATAAACTTGATGTTTTTTGTGGCATTTTAGAGAGAAGACATTTTTCGGTGACAAAAACACAATTTTCTTATTTTTGGGTGCAAAAACATGATTTTATTTTTCCCTTGAATTAACTATTAAGCGTGGTTTGAGTTGTTGTTTGAGTGTGGTTTTGAAGTTAAAAGTGGTTAACGAGATGACTTCATGCAGTTGGACTTGCTGTTAAGATATGAGCTTGAACCAGTGCATTCGTTGCATGAGTTTGACAATGACATAAATCATAATTCTATACTATATATAAATTTGTAGATATATATAATTCAGAGAAAGCGTGTGCGATGGATAAGAGAGCATGCATGAATCATCATCAGATTATATTTGTGTTGGCCCTTCTCTATCCCCAAATATATATATGCAATTTAGTTATCAGTTTCTCCTTTCTTTTTTAATTGCAAATATCCGACATTAATTGTGAACACAATAATTGTTTCGGAGTTTACATAAGACACGTAAAAGAAGTAGCAGCCAAAACTGAATGATGGGTACATCGCAGCGGTTGTCTAACATATCCGTTTTGCTCCCAAATTTGAAGAATATTTTCTTTTTCTTTTATTTTTAACTAAAGGGCCCGTTGGGAAATTATCATATATTGTCATTACTAAAATCAAATAGCAATACCTAGAAAAAAAGACAATTAAATCCAATGGCGTGCTGCCTCTTGTCTAACCATCACTGGATCCAGCACCTCTTAGTCATATATAGCCTATTCTAACCAAATATGACCTTTAACCCATTCCACCTTCACAAATTTTCAAAGTTATCTCAATTTAGGTCACAATTAACTCCATAATGCACCACAAAGCACACTATAAATAGTTAAATACTAGACCACTCCATGACTCCATCCACCATTCCACGCACCAAACAAACTCAGTAGTACACACTACAAAATATTGTAAAGTACAATAAACCCCCACTATGATGATCTCTGCGAACAAAGATTGCACATATGTTTTGCTTTTCTCTCTTTTCTTATGTCTGGCAAATGCTAATATGTACCAAGATGTGGATATTACATGGGGAGATGGCCGTGGTAAGATATTGAACAACGTCCAACTTCTCACTCTTTCTATGGACAAGTCGTCGGGTTCCGGGTTTCAGTCGAAGAATCAGTATCTTTTCGGTCAGTTCGACATGCAGATAAAACTCATACCGGGAAACTCTGCTGGAACTGTCACCACCTTCTATGTGCGTTATTACTTTATATCCTTATGTATATATTTTGATTTCTACTAATTACTGAGAATTCATTGCTTATTTAAAGTACTACATATTACATAATGCAGTTGTCATCACAAGGGTCGGCGCATGACGAAATTGATTTTGAATTTCTGGGAAACTCAAGTGGAAACCCGTATAGCATACTAATGTGTACGCATAGGGGAAGGGAGATAGAGAGATGCAATTCAAACTCTGGTTTGATCCAACCAAGGATTTCCACACCTACTCCATCCTCTGGAATCCTAGTCATATTGTGTGAGTCTCTATAAATATATTGTTAATTTTTCTTCTTCACTAAATTTTCTTAATTAGTATTTTGCAGTAGTTTTGTATGTAAAGTTAGGCAATATTTTTTGCAAAACTTCATCCAAACTATCGTCTATCCAAAGCACTGAAATCAAACTATATAATATATATGTTATATACTTGCACTATACAACAGTACTGTTGTCATATTAACTTATATGCATGTAGTTTCTATGTCGATGGAACACCAATAAGAGAGTTCAAGAACAAAGAATCAACCAGTGTGCCGTTCCCGAAAAATCAACAAATGAGAGTATACGCTAGCCTATGGGACGCTGAGGAGTGGGCCACCCAAGGTGGTCGAGTCAAGACCGACTGGTCCCAGGCACCGTTCACTGCCAGTTATCGCAACTTCTCTCCCAACAGATGCACATCGTCAGACATCAATGCTTGTTCAAAGGCGAATGGTGCATGGATGAATCAACAGTTGGATTCAGCCGGGCAACAACTGATGACGTCGGCACAGAAGAACAATATGATCTATAACTATTGTACTGATGTCTATAGGTTTCCTCAAGGGTTGCCACATGAGTGCAATTCTAATTAATTAATCATTAGTAAGGGATGAAAGAGGTACATATGCACCTCAAGACTTGTGTGCATGTAGAAAGAATAAGGAAGATTTTATTTATTGTAATATTAAGGTAATAAAGTTTGCTCTGTTTTGTAATAAGTGATAACGTGTATGAGAGATAGGGCTGCTAATGAACAGAACGGTTCATGGACAAAATGGATTAGACACTATTGGACATTTATGAACTGAACTATTTTTTGTTATTGGTTGAAGTTCAGTTCAAGTCCAATTGCTAAAACTGAACTGAACTAATTGTGGACGAATTATGGACTAATGTGAACGAATTGTGGACTATGTGTTGTCTCAATGTGAGATTAAATGAAAGTATGTTCAAACATTCCAATAAATCAACTAAGTTCTAATTCTCTGTTTCACAGAGAGAGAACAAAGAAACTTAAGTTATTCAATACAATGATGAAAAAACTTTTAATTTAAAGAGAACAGTGCACTGTGGTGTCCAAAATCATGTCTATATGGTTAGCTTATAGACAAATAGTGGACATTATTTGATTATAAGATAAACTGGACATGAACTGAATATTAGTAGATAATTATGAACTTGATTTAATCCTGAACTTCAACTCCTCATTAGCGAACTGAACTGAACATGAATTGAAACTCGTCCATTAGCAGCTCTAATGAGAAAGGGAAAGAGTTCAGGAATTGCATGGTTGGTATTACAAAGTCAATCATACTGATTAACTTTCCGGCCAATTTAAATTAAACTAAATGGAGACCCGATTAAAAGAATATTTACATTTAAAGATATAACCAATTAAAACTGTGTAAATTACTCGCCAAACTCTACGCATAGTATGCTCTGTTAAACTCTCGTTGTAAATGGTTGCTATCCATTAAATATTCTCAATTTTGTTGTGATAAATATATATTACTTATTTTGTATTAAGTCTAAGAAATAATATCTGATTTGGTACTTTAGAACAATGCTTTATGCATGTGTGAGCAGGTTGCAGCTTGCAGGTATGCAAACCAATAGATTTCTTGAGCGATCCTTACTAAAAATATATATATATTTATATATACGACCGTATTGTGAAAATCGCGGGTTCAAAATTACTATTGGTGTTAATTTATTATTATGTAATACTCACATTTCTTACAATTAGGGATGTGTGCATGGTGGGTTAGGATTAATTAATTTTTGTCAAAATTGAACTCAATCTAATTATACCAGTTTGAGAAGTTTTCTTAGTCGGTACACTAGAGCTTGTAAACTCGCTCAAATCATTTAGTATTTTTTTAACAATTTGATTGGATTTTTTATGATAAACTTTGTATTATTTTAATTCTTTTAATTTATAATGTTACAATTAGAAAAAAGATGAATGGCAAATAAAATATCATAAAACTACTTGAGAATTGATGAATGGATGAGACATGAAATGACTAAATTTATTTAGCTTACGTTACATATTTTTTAATATCAAAGACTAATCTAGGGTGCGTTTGGATCATGTCATGGTTAGTGTAAAAATAGTGCTATCTAGATTAGTGGTTGAAATAGTGGTTACTTTTTGCTATCTAGGTTAGTGCAATAATAGTGCTAATTTTGTGCTATCTAGGTTAGTGAAAATGTTGTTTGGATGGCACATTTGGAGTAGTGATAGTGAGTTAATAAATAATAAATTATTTTAGTTTTTTAACGATAATAATAATAATAAAATAATAAAATATTGATATCAATTTATAATATATAATAATACAATAATAATAAATGATAATAATAATAATAAAATAATGATAATTACAATAATCATAATAAAATAATAAAATAATGATAATTACAAAAATAATAATAAAATAATAAAATAATAATAAAATAATGATAATTAAAATAATAATAATAAAAATAATAATAATAATGACAATTATAATTATACTAATAAAATAATAATGACAATTAAAATAATCATAATAAAAATAAAATAATAATGACAATTATAATAATCATAATAAAAATAAAATAATAATGACAATTATAATAATAATAAAATAATGATAATTACAATAATAATAATAAAAATAATAATAATGACAATTATAATAATACTAATAAAATAATAATAATAAAATAATGACAATTAAAATAGTAATAATAATAAAATAATATTAATGACAATTATAATAATAATAAAATAATGATAATTACAATAATAATAATAAAAATAATAATAATGACAATTATAATAATACGAATAAAATAATAATAATAATAATAAAATAATGACTATTAAAATAATAATCATAATAATAATATTGACAATTATAATAATAATAAAATAATGATAATTACAATAATATTAAAAGAAGTAATAATAATGACAATTATAATAATACTACTAAAATAACAATGACGATAATAATAATAATAATAATAAAATAATGACAATTAAAATAATACTAATATTATTATTATTAAATAATAATAATATCAAGATGATGATTACAATGTAATAAAATAATAATTTTGCTAACCATGGCATGTGCTAATTTGCTAATCCTACCATTTTGTTGGATTAGCAAAATAGCACTAACCAACACTACTCACAACTTACTAAATCATGTTTGGATCACATTTTTGTGTGGATAGCAATCCTTATCCATGGTTAGCGCTATTTTTGGTGATCCAAACATGCCTCTAGTCTCTTGCAACGGTTACCTTGGGTGCCTCAATGCCTGAATAGAGGAACCGGGATTTTTGTGTTAATTTGATCCATTTTTCTTTCGCGAAATAATGAACATATCACAAAAAAATTACAGTATTATGCTTTAGGAATCAGAATTTTCTGCACCGTTTTATTTTTGTGCGCTCTCTGCACTCCTTCGATCTGATTCGTCCGATCAGATCGAAGGGTCAATATAACTGAGCGCTCCGCTCCAAAATCATATTTCTATTAGACAATATTTGAAGAGTTCTTTCCCATCCGAAACGAAATCATTTCATGTCTCTCCTCTTCACTTAAGTTCGCAAAATCATAATTCTATTAGGCAATTCTGATTGTAATTCCCATTGCAATTTGGTACATTTTATTAGGCAATTATATAGATTTAGAACACTTCGAAATGCGTAATCTTCATATTTTTATTAGTGCTAAAAAATAGATGTACAACACTTCAAAACTGAGCTCTACAATAACAAAAAACACCAGATTTCTCCGTATACTCTTGCGTAATCTCCTTCTACAAAATGCAAAATCATAATTGGTGTCAAAAAAATTGCTGCCAAAAAAAAGCTTTTCTCCTTCTACTCTTGCATAATCTCCAAGTTGCTGCAAAAAAAAAATTATTATACATTTTGCATATTTTGTATTAATATTTAGATATTATTTAGACAATACACTTACTATAGGTCTTCAAAGTTATCAAAGCATCCAATATTATCCTTTCATGTACCTTGTGATAAATTAATGCTCGGCCTATAATTAAGAGATCATATGAAACAAATTTAAATGTTACTCTAATAATTTATCTTAATGAATCTTGACTATTTGTTGGACTTTTCCTTTTGTTTGTTTTTGTTCTTGCCAATTTCTCAATCCAAGGAGGATTCTGTTTCGAACGCCTATCATCACCATTCTTCTTTTTTAGGTGAAGTGAATGTTCCAAAGTTGAATTGACTTCATCACTTGTTCTTGACAAGTTCTCAAATTTCTTTTCATATTTCTCTCGAACCAAAAGCAATTAGTTGCGCAAAAATTGAGTTTGTTCTTCATTATGGGCCGTCTTAGCATATGTTGGTGCTAATATACGAATCAAATCTCCATTACGATTTATAACATCCAACATAACATCTTCAATCACCCTTCTTCCCTCTATATCCACAACGATATCATCTTTTGTCGTTTTAGTCCAACGGTTGAGAACGTACCTCGGCGGTATAATCTTAATGTCCTCTCGATCCAACACCTTTAGTGCATGCCAATACAAAATTTCCTCTCTCTCAAACTTCTTACAAGAACAAAAAACTGTTTGGTCATCTCGATTCCAAACAACTTGTCTACTCTTGCGTTGGATTTCATTATCAATGTCACAAATACCAACCGTGTACATTGAAAAACAATATATAAGTGCATATATATATATAATAAAAACTATTATTATACACAACGCAAATGAGAGTAATCTTGTAAGCATTAAAAAAAAACACCATAGTAATCATCTTGAATCAAAACACCGTAGTAATCCTGTTTTTATTTTTTTTTTAAAAAGCATTTCAAGCTAATCAATCTGGTGTTTGTAAGCATTAAAAAAAAGCAAATAAGCTTATCAATCTGGGAAATATGCCTTACTGAGTGTCGGATTCAAATAAGGCAAAAAGTCAAACAAAAATAGACAATTTAATGGAGAAACATTCCAGCAAATTCCCTTATCGAGGCCAATCTCTGATTTTCTGTACTTATGAAATCCTTTCTGTACCGAGGTCAATCAATGGTACCAAATTGCAGAAATTTTGCACAAATAAAATCCTTTCTGTACTTAATGGAGAAACAGTAACTTACCTCCATATTCTGTTTTGATGGCAATGAATATAGTAAGAGGCGATGATAGCCTTCTCCAGTGCTGAAGAGGCGATGAATTCAGTTTTCACCGATCGGGAGAAAAAGTAAGGCCCTGTTCGGTATCATCCATCACCGTGGGTATGGGTGAGGGTTTCCACTCCAACTGATAAAAACTTCCCACATGTGTTCGACGACCAAATTTTCATTCATGGGATTGTGTGCAATTTCCCGTTTGATTTCCCGTCTATACACAATTTGGTGGGAAAAGTTTTATTCAGTCAGATCTAATAATTTCTTTCCCACGACAGACCTCTCGAGTCGTGTTACCCTCAAATTAGCGTTAGCTGTAAAAATATGACGAGAGCGGTACAAATGCTGAACGCCAAAAGTTAAAATTCGCCTATATACATCACTCTTCCTCTTTCGTGAATTAACTCCTGAAGGTTAAAGAAAAAAAATAACATATCAGTTTCTCCCAACTTTCTTTGGGCATTCAATTGGGCCATGACAGGAGACGAGGAGATGATTAATCTAGCTGATGAAACATGGTTGTCTTCAATGATCTCTCTCATTTTGAGATTTTTTTTGTTGTTGGTTGGTAATTAAAAAATATGGTGAGAATCTGAGAACTGTTACTTTTATTGTAATGCAACTATTGAACCAATTGCAGTACACAGTACGTTATTGAATGTAACAATCTTGCACGTGCAACCACCTAGAGAACTCAAGACACGATACTATTCTGATTTACTGTGGAAATTAACAAGCTACAATGGGTAAAAATCGAAATAAAACTATCAAATGACAGGTTTAGAAAGTTACGAATGACAATTGGAAATTAACAATTTCAGGTTTGAAATGAAGTTTTGACAGATTGAGCCTTGCTATAGATACTGGCTCTGACATACTGAATCTGTATGTTAAATTTGAAGTTGTTATAGTTGTTGAAATGAAGTTGTTGTTATGGTCGTTCATATGTAGTTCTATTTCAGGTTGTTATGAAAAAAGTAGTGATATTTTGATCTGAACTCTATTAACTCTGTCTCTTGTATAAAAATACTGATACAAATTGCAGCTAATGAAATGTGAATGAGCTGTACTGGTACGAGAAAAAAAAATGCTGGTACAAATTCCATCTTTAACTCCATATGAAAACAAGAAAACAGTTCCACTTCCAACAAGATATTATATAAAACTATGGATTGAAGAGTCTTTGAAAAAAATCTTGAGTTTTTTTTTACATTTGTCCTTGTACTTGTAGCAGCAAATGCACATTATAGTTGTGAATTTTGACTTTTAGCCATTTTTAAAGCCTATACCAAATCTAAGCAAAATTTTCATACAACTATATTTTCACAATTTATGCAAATCTTAGCAAAAATAAGGAGTTCATATAAACTCTTGAATAAAAAGAGATTACACATTCCACATCAAATCTCATACTACAAACGAACGCATTCTGTTAACTTTCCCATTATAATTTTCATTCATCTCATGAGCAGGCAGGAGCGGATCTAGTGGGGGGCACACCAGGGCCCAGGCCCTGCTCTCGACCCACAAAAGCTTATGTACAACAAAAATTCGGCCCTTTCTGAATGATGTCACAAAGTTTGATCTGCTGCCCTCATCTTCGTGAACCCTCGTCTTAAAGCCTTCTGAATGTATAAAGCAACAGAGGTAGTAACAGTTCAGATCTAAAGCGAAATCACCATTAATGGAGCTAGTACCATAATCCAAGAGGTCATCTGCTTTTCGATAAGACAAAGGTGAAGAGGGAGATAATGTGATCGAACAAGAGTCGAAAAGGACATTGAAAAGGAACAACATAAGTAGGAGACAGCTAGATAAATATAATGACATCTGACACAAGCCTCGTCAAAGCTTTTCATTTTTATTTTTTTTTCTTTTTTTCTTTTTTTTTGGTTTGTTGATCAAAACAGGAGGACCATATTCTTTGCGACTTTTGACATCAAATAGTGGGTTTTCATAGCCCACAAGTTGGAAAAATAAAACACAACACTATTCGAACTATTCAGTCATTCTAAGGCCTGAGCTTGAGTGTGTCGAAAGAGGAAAATATCTTCTATGGCATTTTTCTTTTTGCATTAGAGGGTGTGTTTTTTTCTGGATCGTCGGATTGAGATACGTTTGAACGTCAATGATATGATGCAGAAGATTTTGTATTATTAAATCAGAAACGTCAAAAATAAATCGGACGGTTCAGATGAGACTACACCTATCTAATGCAAAAATGGTGCATCAAAGGATACGATTATGTGCCGAAAGCTGAGCATGCTGATCCACAATTGCTTGTGGTGTTGGTTAGTAACGGATATATGATTAAAGACAAATTATTTATTACGAGTTTGCGTCAAATTCAGTTTTGAATCGCTTGTTTTTCCGATCACAAATCAAACTCGATGTTATGAAAATATACTCGAGTAGCTACGACTTAATGGTTTACGACGATAAAAAAATAATAATTATGATCCCGACTAATGGAACTGCAGTTGTTAAGAAATGATTATTCATATATAAATTATTTATATTTTTCTATAAATAAAAAAACGTCACCATTCGGCCCAGTTTATCCTCGCAATTTCAGTTTTTTTTTCATTTACTGAGAAAATAACACAATTTTGAATTTTTTTTTTTTTTTTATTGATGATTCTAGCACGAGGGGAGCTTGATTTTATCTTGGGAGGAATATTAATTCCTTCTGATATCGTTTAATGCTCAAGCAAAAGAGCAGCTCAGAAATTGAATGCATCCACGAAAAGAAAATACTTTCATCACTATATTCGGCTTATACGAAGTTTATCACATTTGGATTATATGATGATGATGTTTTTGCTTGAACAATTTATGTAATTATAATGAAACGAACCGTATAGACCATGTTTGATATAATGCAAATAGTAACATTGATCAAAGGTTATATTTTACAACATATAAGTTGGCATTGACAAAATCTAGTAGTACATGATCAAAGGTTATATTTTACTTCAAAACAGAGTACCCAAAGAAGGAAAAAAAAAAAGAATAAAAGAATATATTAAGACCATCCTTCCCCTGTTTCCTCCTCTATCTCTCAACGCATATTACACTCTGGTGGCATCCCTTGTGGAAATCTCTTACCATCAGTACAATAGTTGTAGATCATGTAATTGCTCTGGACCCACCTCATCCTCTTCATACTTGTCGAATCAAGTTCTTGGTTGAACCAATTATCTCCGGCAACGGCTGTTTGCAAAGGCGGGCACTTGACCGAACCCGACAACCACACACATGCATTTGCATTGAAGTTTCTGTACGAGGCCGTGAATGGTGCATTGGACCAGTCGGTTTTGATCAGGCCGCCTCGTGTGGCCCAGTCGTCAGCGTTCCATAGACTCGAGTAGATCCTCATCGGTTGGTTCTTCGGGAAGGAGATCCCCTTGGATTCCAAGTTCTTGTAATCTCTGATAGGTACATTATCCACCATGAAACTGCAAAAAAAAATTAAGAAAATTAAGTTTAATCAATGCTGCTACATTAGCAATTGATACTTGAAATAATCACTTGTGGTTTATATGAAAGCTTACATGACATGTCTAGGATTCCAGAGGATGGAGTAAGTATGGAAATCCTTGGTTGGATCAAACCAGAGCTTGAATTGCATCTCTCTGTTTCCCTTCCCCTGTGTGAACACATTTGTATGAAGTGTGTATGGGTCTCCGGTAAGGTTCCCCAGAAACTCGAAATCGATCTCGTCATGAGTCGGTCCTTGTGACGACAACTGGAAATACATACAACCAACATAGAAAATACACTTATTAGCAAATGATATATGCACATTGAATCAAAATTAGCATTTCAAGTATAGCAAAAAGAGATCTTGACATACATAATATGCGGTGACAGTGCCGGCAGAGTTGCCGGGTACCAGTTTTAGCTGCATATCGATCTTGCCAAAGAGATACTCATTCCTGGATTGAAACCCTGAACCAGAAGTTTTGTCAAGTGAGAGTGTCAACAGTTGGCCATTATTTACAATCTTGCCACGGCCGTCGCCCCATGTAATATCGAAATCCTGGTCCAAATTACCAGCATTTGCAATGGAGATCAGACAACAGCATGATAGGGTTACTAGAAGAGAAAGCTTGTTAATATCTCTTGATAAAGTCATTTTTGCGTGAGATGGGTTTTTTCCTAATGTGTTTTTAGTGAAGAGAGAAAGATCAGTAATTGAATTGTGGGTATGAGCGATGGTAGTGTGAGGGTTTATATAGAGATAAACAGAGAAGGGGATAGGTAATAGGGATGGAGAGTAAGCTGTAAGCAGCATGGAAGATTTCAAAACAAAAGAAAAATAAAGAAATGAGAAAAAAGGTGAGATTAATGTGGTGAATTGGCACCAGATTGGCGTATAGTACAGTGTGAGAGACGCGCAGTGTATTAAAGAGAGCAGTGTAGCGATTTGAGTGAATGCATGCACGAAAGATGACGATTGATGATTGCTTTCATTTTGCCACTGTTTGAAAATAAGAAATTTATCATATATTCATATGTAACGGATAAATGATACTTGATATAATTCAAGTCACCTTAAACATATTAGGGTACGTTTGAATCATGTCATGATTAGTGCAAAAATAGTGCTATTTAGATTAGTGGTTCAAATAGTGGTTATTTTTTGTTATCTAGGTTATTACAAAAATAGTGCTAATTTTGTGCTATCTAGGTTAGTGAAAATTTTGTTTGG